>JAVGVS010000013.1:565524-616806 GCA_032718565.1 Distichodus sexfasciatus
AATCAGAAAACAACACTAGTGCTACATTTTTACCAAAAAATAACCAAAAAACTCATATGTTTAGGACTCAGATTTCTCTTTTCACCTCTTTTTCCAGAAGACAATCTGGAAATATGCATGCAAAAATAGGCCTCACTGTTTTTGCAAAATTGCTTTGCAAAACTGTTTTTTCTTATGTCCACCAGAGGCAGTGTTTCCCAAGTTTCACTCTTCTTTATTGTTGCTGGATTTTTGCTTGTGATTTTCTGTGAGGCAGCAGGGACTTTCTGTTCACCTTTGCCCTACGGTTTGTTTGCTATCGGACAGTATTGATTAAAGGCGGGATGATAACGTGCCGGCGCATGATGTCCCTTTGCTTCAGTCTCATTCAAATGGATTGCACAACCGCTTAGCTCAAACATGACACAGTGGTCACTATAAAGTGTTTCTTTTGCCAGTACACGAGATGAGTTTGACTGTATAACTCTCTCTATGAGTCTTGGAGTGTGCTTTGTGAAGTCAAGCAAAGATAAACCTCCATGATCTGTGAAACATTCCACACAGCTCTGTCACAGTTATTAGGGGAAGTTTCTTAAGAGACAGACTTCTGAACAGTACGTAGGTCAGTGAAATCCAAAAATGGAAGTGATCTCTTATTAATGTCTTTCATTCTTTTAAGAGCATGAATTCCCAGACATCTATAAATTTGTCTGGGTCAAAGAAGGGAAAAAAGCTGAGAACTCAAGCCAAACCATTCTCCTTTTTTGTACTTAAGATATCTGTCCACTATTTTCCAATGGTGAGCAAACAAGGCTGCTGTTTATATGCCAAAGATAGTTTAAGCCGACACAGTATATATATTGTACTGTATACTGAGACTTAAAGGCGTAAAAGTAGCCATGTGATTTTCACAAATTATAACAAATTATATGTCAGTCCGTAAGAGCATTTTTTGGGGCCAGTATCCATCATGCTTTGCTGTAATAGGCTTGCCTGGGTGAGCGACACTCCCTCCCTGAATGTCACGCCAGGCCTCGGGTCAGACCTCCCTCGGCACACGCTAGCACGTGGCCCCCGCTTTAGTTGATTGATGGCTCATAAAAACCTGTCTGTCACAGCCCTGTGTGAGCAGTGCACCATAGTCTCTCATTAAATGGCTCGGATTGAAGTGAAAGGACCTGAAAATAACAGCTCTCTGATTTTAGAAATATTTTACTGAACTTAAAATATTTTACTGAACTTTACAGTGTTCTTCTTTACAGATAAAACCTGCTGGTATAACATATCAGTTTTTGCCTGTGTTAGGTTTAATACAAATGACCAAACTGGAAAAATAGGTTTTCTTTATTTGCACAAAAAACAATCACTAGGGGGAGACAGAGTACATTGTATCCACACCCTTCTCTTCTTCTTTCGCGTCTTCGTCAGTTCAACAAACAGGAGGGCATCTGCACACCTTCCCTCACAAAGAGGCTATAAAATACAAAACCTGATAGACGCAGAAGTTTGAGAAGTCAGCAGCCAACTCTAGCCCCCCCGTGCCCTGGGTTCAAATGACTGAAACACCTGGCAGAAAGCTGAGTGGGTGAGAATAGCCCTCCATGAGGTAAAAGCCTTTCTGTCAGTGAGGCAGAATTTACTCTTTACAGGTGCGCCAGAGGCAGGTCCACCTGTCTGTCTGTGCGGACTACGGCTTGATTGATAAGGGGACGGACGGCCGTATTTCAGAGCTGGGTTTTCGTCAGGCCAGCAGCCTTAGTAACAAAGCTTGGGATGTTAAGCTAAGATAAATAAATTACATTTAACAAACCCTTAGTGGTGCATTTCTGTATTCTAATATGTTCTGACTCATTCTAATAATTTCCTTCGATCCTGACTTTCAAAGCACACTTGGGAAGACAGTTCAGAGTTCCCTCCACTTCCCACCTGGTTTAAGTCTGAAGCTGGCACAGTGATGTGGGGCTCAAATTGAGCCACTCTGAAAGAGCCTATCCCACATCATCTTACCGATATTACAAACGGCTTTGATCTCCGCATTTGATGGTCGCGTTTCAGGTCCCTAATATTGCCCAAAAGCTGATATGATCTCATTTTTAAAGTTTCATTTCTCCCCCCCCCCAAAAAAATCTTGCCGGGTTTGCAGCATGGACGCACGAAACGGGGATGAGGCTCTGAGGGGAGAGCCTGCGTGAAATGAATCATAGGAGATGGATGCTCATTTTACCTGCAGCAAGACTCGCTATAGTTACAGGTAATAAGGCAGAGGATAGTATCATTATATTGAAGGGATATGAGGGGTGAAAGTACTGTATCATCTACTGTATTACACCCATGCTGTACACTTTATGTAGTCCTCACAAAATGCATTTTCATGAAAACCAATAACTGAAATAATGTACTGTATCATTACTGCTGTAGTGCCCTAATGGATAAATCTGGGCATAAAAAAATACAGGGCCGGGGCCGCGGGATAGGAATTGCTTTTTGGCATTCAAGGACAAAGGAACCTGCCACATGGTGTCTCTTTTTACTACACAGCATGGCAAAGTGTGGAGAAGTTCATAGACTGTGCCTTTCTAGAAATTCTGGGAGAGTTTTATATGTATTTATTTATGTTTTCCTGCCTGTTTGTCAGCTTCCTGCAGTTTCCTTGACCGCAGACCGCTTTCCAATGCAGTGCTAAAACCTCTACAGACTCAAGTTGTCGTCCCGTGTTTGCGAGCCGGCCGAGGAAGAGAAATTTAAGTAGAATCTACCTGTGCTGATAAGCATACTACTGTGATTGCAAACCTACAGTAAATGCCTCCACGGAGACCTGCATGTTCTCCATTAGGCAGAGCAGGGGAAGCAGGGGAAAAAAAATCGAGAAAATATGTATAAAATACAGTCTTTGTAGTTTTATTCCAAAAGAGGAGGGGGATTAAAAAAAGCAGCAAAGATTGGTTATAAAAGCATGGCAGCCGTATGATTTAGTGGGGCAATAAAGAATGGAAAGGTGGCCATTCATCATGGGAGCGAGCTCACCAGGAGAGCGGCCTGTCGCGGACACCGCCAAGTCCAGGAGGCGGTTCGAACACCTCCCCCACCCAAAAAAAGAAAAGAGGCTCGGACCAATGGCTTTAACATACATCCCTGCAGAGAGAGGCATGCTGGGAGATCGGCACTGTCTGCCGTGCTGCATGGTCACCTGAAAAAGGTAGTGGGGGAGGATGACAGGACAAACGAATGAATAAGTAGCAGAAAGCAGATAGTAACGAGGTGATGAAATTTGCAGTGACTAGACGGATATTCCTTGTTTACTGCCCTTACAAGCTTCAAGGGTCAGCATTAAAAACCGCTAGACATAATTGTGACAAACTTTCTCCGATGTTAGGCCTTAGATCAGTGTCTGAGACCTACACAAGGGACACCTGGTGCAAAACGGCGGTCAGTGCATCAAGATGCTGAAGCGAATGTCTCTTGTTTAGATCCTTGCAAAGGAGATTACAAACTTGCTTACATGAGGATCTATTTTAGAAATGGGGTAGATGTATCACTCTGTACACTAAGTATCAAATTTAAATTCGCAGTTTCACCTAATATATCGCTGATCACATCTGATTGAACTGTATCTAACAGTACACAAATTATCACGAACATCTGCTTAAATATATATAAACAAACGTTTATGGTGGTGTTAGTTTATAAAGCTGGCAAAATAAAAAAGTCAAAATTAAAAAATCTGAATTTTAAACCAGCAGTGTAAAATCAGAGAATATAAGCTGTTCCAAGATGTTTTAAAATTGTATGATTTAGTTGTGGCTAAATAGTCATTTGAAGTATTCTTATTTTTAGACACAAGGCTTTTGATGTTAGCCTGATGTTAGCATCTGCGTTTTATGAAGTGCCTTCTTATACATGTGAAAATGAAATCCCACAAAATAAAAAATTTAATGAAGAAATATATTGGACTGTATATCTCTGCCTACTTTTAATCTATTTCTACTCACTTTGAGTCCGACTTTGCTGTCTGTGGCAGCATCATAATGAGGGGAAAGGAAGGGGGAGAAAAAGACTTGAGTGAAATTAAAAGTTACAAGCACATGCTCTCAGAGGCCTGTGTGATGTTTAGGAGCGCGCTATTCAGAGCAGAATCCGAGTGGATTGTTTGATTACAGCCATATGTATCGTGTAACCTTTCCTTTAAAGTTGAAGGGTCACGGTGTCACACACTCGTGCTCAAAATTGGTATGCCAGCACTGTTCATTAACTCTTATAAACTTCAGTTCACTACATGAGGGAGGACCAGACTGCTGTCAGCGTGAGGTCAAAAACGGTTCCCATGAAGATTCCAGCGGAGTTCCCCAACTTCTTTCCCCCTCCTCTGTCGGAAGTGGTAAAATATGGTTTTCCACCATCCTCGCAGCGTGCTTTTTATATGCCAGTCGGCCTGCAAAAACCATCTCTCTGCGTTCGCCCACAGGAAGTTCCACGTTCTAAATATGGTGGTTTGAACTGCAATATTCTGTCTTAATTCCTTAACTACTTATCCCGTCCTCTCTTCTTCTTATTTCTGTTTACTCGCTTTCGGAAAACTTAAAAGAGAGCCATCGAGCGAAAAATGTGTTTCGTGTGCTCGCGCGTTCATCTTTCAAGTCCCTGGAAAAAAAAATGTGTAACACCTTTTTTGCGAGGGCCGAGTATGTCCGTCGCTGCTAATAAAAGGAAAAACACATGCGAGCTCCTCTGAAGAAATGATAAACTCCTCTGATTCAAGGCCCTCTGCGAAGCGGCTTTTAATTAAAACCACTTGTCCCTAAACTTGTACTTAATGTTTCCCATTAGTCATGTTTGAGGGATTACAGACAGCTCCAATGAAAGTCGAGGATTAAATGGAAAACGCAGATGTGCGAACAATGCGGCTTGTTTTATTGCGATCACGGTCGATTAGCAATTATGAAAAATTTACCCGAGTTGACAGGCTTTCCTAATTCATTCCGCAATTAAAGTTGACTTCTTCTTTTTTGCCTTTTTCAAGGGAATAGTCAACTTTAATTGCGGAAGAGGGGGGGAGAAAAAAAGACAGGTTATCCAGGTCTGGGAGATGGGAAGTTGGAGTTCAGAAGTTTTGCTTTGCAGGGATAATGTTCTGCTTTCCTCTCATGCGTGTAATTTTTTCAAATTGCACTTCTTCCTCCGTACTCCATTTCGCCCACTGCGTTTAATTCGCCGTCTGTTGTTTTAATTGAAGGTGACGTGTGCCTCCTTCGTAACCGTTTGCATGACGGTCAGTTGTGAAGAGCAATAAGTAAAAGCAGAGCTTTCAAACGGGCTCCAGAACTCTTGTTTGTGTGAAAGGGGCTTTGTGATAAGCTCTGTGAGTGCTTAGTGGATTCCGTGAAAAGCTTATATAGTTGGACTGTTTATAGTTTCCTTCTAATTCATGTCGGCAGCTAACTTCCATAAACTTGGGACTTGCTCTCCTGGCGTTAGGCTACTTTTCAGCTTACGACGAACTCGTGAGCCTGTCCTCTTTGGCGCAGCCGCCTTTGACTATTCGGAGCGGCTGGCTGACCCCCGACCCGCGGGTTTTCCCCGCGGTGCCGACCTTTCCCCGTCGCTGTCCAGATCTCTTAAGGCAGAGGTGAAGCTTTTTGTGGATGCCTTCATTACCCATCGCCCTCAGCCGGCACCCCGCGTCCACATGTGGTGAACTTGGCGGAAGATCAGTGAGTCAGAGGAACGTGCCCCTACATTAATTAGGCCGTTCACGTATGTGTGGTGCATGTCTTTAATTACGCACCCCGAGCTTGACCTCTCGGTTGCGGTGTTGTTTTGCATGTTTTCTTCTCACCCCACTTCGGTGAAATCCCGGAGAGATTCGTAAAATGCACATAAAGCGTTGCGTCAACGCCGTGTTTTGCTGTTTAAAATGCAGAGAGGTATAAATCTGCGTGTAAAGCGGGGAGGAGTGCAGACCCTCCCCAGGTTCTTTCCTCTTGGGTGAGACGAGTTGGAGATGAGCTGTGATTCGTTTTCAAAAACCTTTTCGGAGCCGGGGGGAATGAAAGCGGCGTTTCGTAATGATGCCGCTCCGATGATTACCAAATCTTTACAGGTAGCCCATAACTATGAGTTACAGCCGCGCATCCACGGTTCTAATTAACGAAGCTGTTTGCATCGACGCCGCACCCTGACCCTGTGTACGCAGAGGCAAGTGATTTGCAGTGCAAAGGAGAGGGAGTGAGAGTAAAGGAAAAAGTAAGAAGTGTAAGAGTAAACCCGCATCAGATTTGTTGAGTTTAGAAAGAGGGGGGGGAAAGTGAAGGAAGAGAGAGGAGAAGCGATTTGGTGCAAGGGGTTTGGAAAAAGGTATGAAAGTAATTATTTTTGCTCTGTGAGATTTGGGCATATTTATGGGGCATTACTGTAGGAGCGGGCCGTTTAATGTTATTTGCAGAAAGCACACATTGTTCGCATCATGCGCTCCAGCAGCCGAGGGCCCCGGGCCTGTGAGAGAGACGTGACCTCGGATATCTGCAGCTCTCGGCCTTCTCGTGTAGGAGCTACTCTCAATTAACGACGGAGAACAGCTTGAAAGTCGTCGGCGCCTCCTCAGGTTGCCGCTAGTCTTTTTTTTTGTTGGGGGGAGGGAGCCCGAGGCAGCGCTGCACCCCGTGGTCGGAGAGTTAAGATGCTGCATAATATGTGGAAGTCATTCCGTTTCAAAGAAAGATAGTTATGTGGAAAGGACGGCTCCTATGTTACATGCTCGTGTTGCATCAGAAAAACAAGAGGGTTGTGTTGGAGAGGAAGCTGAAGCTGCTGTTTTGGAAGATGAGACTAAGACTATTCAAGTTTCTGTAAAATCTAATATTGATTTGTGGAAAGGTATTTGTTGAAGGTACAGATTTTACGCTCAAGCCGACCCGTTCTCCTCCTCCTCCTCCTCCTCCTCCTCCTGCTTGACAGTGCCAAGCTTCTGCCTCCCGTCGTTTCGGAGCGCGAGTTGAAAGGTTAGGCGTGCGGAATAGAATTTTCCTCTTCCTCTAAATCATATCATGTTATGTTCGGACGGCACAATAGACGGTGTGGATGGCAGTGGTGGAAAAGCCAGGCTCTTTTACCGGGGTCCGCTCTGGCGCAGGAGCGTAAGTGCTGACTCGTGGGACCCACTTACAACTAAGACACGGTATGCTTTCATCCCGCCCGGCTGAATGGTGAAATAAATAAAAAGAATGGAAAATGGCTGCTCTCCGGGCCGTACCCTTGCTCCCCGGCTCTTTGTTAAAACCCTATCTCTGCTGCTCCATTGCCCCCAGCTACATTAAATCCCATTAAATTCACCTTCATTAAAGCAGGCCCCTTCTCTCCTCCTCGCCGCGGCCCCTAATGCGGGGCCTCTCAAGGACAGCGCCGTAATGAGGGTGGACTGGGTTTAACCTTGAAGAGTACAGGTTTTCATTTCCAAATCAATAACTTATGCCTCGAAACCGCCGCTAGATCCAGGCTATAATTTTCGGGCATTAATTGCGCAGATTATGTTTCTCCTGCAAGAACCGCCATGCCAGAAAAGGCATTTAAGCTTTAAGCTGCAGCGTGCATATTGCAGTTTTACTTATTTCGCCCCCTTTGCACCTTTCTTCGCCCCTCTCTGGGGCACGAGGTGAACTGACAGCTTGCTGATTTTTTTTCCCGTATCGCCGCAGTGCGCAGCTATGCTCGATCTGAAGGGATAACAGATGCGGCCTGGTGTACCATTTCAAGAGGCGTTGTTCTGCGTGTGTGACAGTGACACGACGGAGGCCATTTTATCGATGCCGCAGAAGCGAGGCGGCACCGGACTGGAGTCTCTAGCTCCGAGATAAATTGCACGCCGGTGTCATCATGCACGCTAAATAGGTGGCGGTAAAAAGCGACTTTCGTTGGGCTCGTTTGATTTGCGCCCAGTCAGTCTGGTGCCGATAGTGAATGAATAGAAAGTTGACTACCGGACCTGATGTGATGGCGGAGATAAAGGGAGGGGGGGCGAGGAAGCCACAGAGCGCCTAACATGAAAGAAAGGATGCACTTCACACTTCCTCTCTCACGACTTTGCTGTACATCCTTCTCCACGGTGGCAGACTCCCAGGATTTCTATAGGAAGTATTAATTTGTCCTGCGGTGATAATTTCTGCTCGACATGTTCATAACGCGGAATATTGGCTCCCGTCCTTGGGGGGGTTGATCGTGGCAGCTTAATTTTTTAATCAAATTCCCTCTTAAATGGGGTTTTATTAAATTACACAGCTCACACTGTGGGAGTGGGGCACCGGCAGCAGTGGTGTTAAAAAAAAAAAAAAAAAAAAAGCTTTCTCGGGATAATTAAATAAAATTAATAAAAACCCGCAGCCGGGTTAGCGGAATGGGTGGGAGGGGGACCCGGCGGCCATGTCTCTGCCCAGATTCCTCCTCGCTCGCTGGGTTCCTTGGGAATGCTCGGTCCTCGAGAAAGGGAGGGGCTGGACGGGTAATTGAGGAGGAGAGTTTCTGTGGCTTTATGGAAGTTTATTTTTGTGCAGAAGCGAGAATCTTGATGATGGAGAACTATTCAGCGGGGACGGTGCTCCTCTCCTTATACTGCTCGATATGGTACTGAAATTCACATTCCTCCATCCTGACTTTAATGCTGCTGAGATTCTCATTCGGGGCTCTTTGGCCCATTAGGAAGGACTGTTCCTGAAAAAGAAAAATATGTTGCTTCCAAATTTATAAAAATGATGAACACGGGAAAACGTTAGCTTAGTAACGAAATTGTATATTCGTCTAGAAATTGTCTCATCAAATAAATAAGTTGCTTTTAACTTTGTAAATACAGCAAATTGTTTAATTACATCCATTACAGAATGAAATAAAAAATATTTGACTTGGTTGTTTCTGCAACAAATAAAATGATGCAGAATGAGGTTCCCAATAAGTTTAGCTTACAGTTTAATCAAATGTATGGGTAAAAAAATGAGCTGTTTCAGACAAAGCTACACTGAAAATGTTAGCAATAAATACTTGTGGTGTCTGAAGTGTTTATTGTGCACAAAAGGTTGCAAACCACTGAAGTAGTGGAACATTATGTACTTGTAAAGCAGTTTAGAGCTAAAACTGAGACATTCGTGCTGTCACCTTGGATATTATATATGCATTAGTTGCATTAAAACAGCAATTATTATACGGAGCATTTTCTATTTAGAAGCGTTAACATGCTTTGCACAAACAATCCCAGCGCAGCGTGTTGAGTGTAGCTGTTTTGTTGTGTCTGTGAGCAGGAGGTGGCTCTGGGATATTTGGCCCTTGCCGTGCATGTGAAATGCTTAATTGAGCATGTTATATGGATAATTGGAGGGGTGATGTATTACTGTTGTTAGGCAAACCTCATAACGCCTTTGTTTATCCTGCGTGCCATGAAATTAGACTGGCACGTTCCTCTCGTTCTAAAAGAAGCCCTGCTTCCTGCTTATTTGTCTTTTTTTTCATTTTTTTCCCCCCCTTCTCTCATTTGCGTGGCCATCATTTGGGCTCATTACCCTTTTTCTCTCTCTACCCCGCCGTTGCCGAAAAACGTTCACGCACGCCACAAACGTCCCGGCTTTGGGGAGGCGCTTTTTTGTTATTCTTAGGCCCTGACGAGGTCTCCGGCGGTTCACTCGCATACAGGGTCGGTTCTTTTTGAGCTCCCCCGGCCTCATGTGGAGCTGGACGCTGGCCATCTGTCTTTAGCTCGGTGCCCGTAGATGAAACTGATATGTGTGTAAAGGCATTGCAAACAATCTGCGAGGCCCCGCGGTTTTCGGGGTGGGCATGCGGCACTCGTGCCCCGACCGCAGACTTTCTCTCTGAAAGAGAACTTTTCCATGGTCTGCTTTAAGAGCGAGAGAGAAAGAGAGAGAGAGAGAGGCAAAGGGGTTGATGGGATCGTCATGTTACACACACACACACACACACACACAGACAGACAGACAAGAATCTTAGCCAAGGATCTGGCATGTATATGGCTCTGATGTGTGTTGGGTGCTTCTCAGTGTGGGATGTGTGTTAAGTGCGGCTAGTTACCAGAAGAAGAGTGACTTTTTGAACTGCCACTCTTAATGCCGAAGCTATCACTTAGCGCTCCAGATCAGACTGGCATATGTGTGTGTGGGTGCGAGAGAGAGAGAGAGAGAGAGAGAGAGAGAGATGGTTTGAATCTTTAAGGAATGGGGCCAAATGAAGGTTTCCCTTCTCTCTTTCTTTTTCTCACTCTCTCCTTCATTCCTCTCAGGAGCGCTCAGGCCCCGGCCCCGCTGCGGTAAGGTCTTGTTTGAATTAGTTTACGGGCGGCGAAATGAAAAGCGCCCTGCTGTGAAGTGAAGGGCCTGGCCTGAAGGCCCGTTCAGAGCATCTCGGGCTGTAAGGCATATTTATATCTTCCAGACCAGTAATTAATCACTGCTGGCCGCTGGTGCTGCTTGCTGCAGGAGGGCAGCCGAAGAGAGAGAGAGAGGGAGAGAGAGAGAGACGGTTTGAGTGTTTCATGGATTGCACATGAATTCTGGCTTTGTGTTGCCTTAAAACCGCACCGCAGAGCCGCAATTAAAATATTGACTCAGTTGGTGGCACGTGAGACGTGAGATGCAAGTTCGGGTGCCACCCGGCTTTGATGTCAGAGTTATTAGGTGTAAATGGTTGTTTCGAGTTTGCTTGCCAAGCCAAAAAAGAACTTTGTCATGCTTCTTTTTGTGAGTACGAGTCTCTTCTTTGGAACATTGTGTGTGTTTCTCTCTTCTCTTGCATTAATATTAGGAAGGGTAAGATGCCTTTTTTTTGCTCTTAAAAGGCAGCACGATAGAGCGAGGTTTGCTGAGAACATTCATGCTCATATTCCAAAACAATTCTGGCATGCTGTCATAACCCGAAGAGGCGATGCTTTGTCTGGTTTCTCTGCGTTATCTGGGCTGACACTCCTGATTGCTCTCCCGCACTCTTTCAGTCCCTCGTGGGATGGTGGCTTTACAAATAGGGCGTTGATTGGAAAAGGGAGTGTTCTGTACTGTCAGTGCCTTCACTGCATGGTGCTTTGAGTCCAGTCAGCATCAGGACACGCTGTCCGTGTGACCCATCTTCGAGCTGGAATATACATCACTCCCGACTCCTACTTTAATCTAACCCAGTTGCGTTACTAATAAAGCTTCAGTTGACTGACAGTGTTTTATCGGAGGATTCTGTGCAGATGCTTTTGTCAAATGATGTTTTAAAAGCTGCTGTATTCATTATTAACAAATTCATTTTAGCATTAGTTTTCTGGTTATTTGTCATCACACACACACCACAGCACATGTTGTACCACAACAAAATGTAACCCCTTCAGTAACCCCACCTATGTAGGAGCGGTGAGGCAGGCGAGCTGGAGGGGGCCAAGGAGACCACAATACCCTTTCCGATCTGGGATTTGGACAGGTGACCTTCCTACTTGTTCCCTTCCCTCTTCCACTGATGATTTTTATGAACTTAAATGCTATAGAAAGACTCAACAAATTTAGAGATACTTTTAAGAAATTTACATTTGAAAGGAAATTTGCCTAAAATTATGTATAATTTACTATGTGTGCAGCATTAAAGTGGTTGCAGAAATATGTCCAATTTTGCTATAAAATATGAGTTGGACCTTTTGAAAATGGTTAGTAATTTGTTGATTATATCGTGTATTCTTCATTATATAGAGACAGAGAAGGAACAAGGATTGGTCTCAAAAAGTATTATTGAAAATGTAAAAGGATATGAAATTAAAAATTGGCCTTCATGGTTTTATAGTCTTTCTATATCCAAATGTAAAATGTCTGTCCTTTAGAGTTCACTCATTTATAAAAAAATATTTAAACTGCAAGGTTGTCTGATGGCAACATATTTGCCAATGGACACAGAGGTCGTAGGTTCAAATCCAGCTGTATCTTTCCAGCGTTGAGCCCCTGAGCAAGGCACCTTATCTCAAATTGCTCCAGGAAGACTGTCTCTATCATTAGGAAATGTAAGTTCCCTTAGGGTGAGAGAAAAAATGTTAGACACTTAAAAAAAAAAAAAGATGTCTTCTAAATTTACTGGCATATTGCTTTTTCATTTAATGAGTGTGTTTAATTTGCAAAAAGGAAACAACACTGTGTAATCAATTTATATTTATCACTTAACTGTTCTGTTTAGAGAACATATCTCTTGATGCTAAACCATACATGCTGCTTGCTACAGAGACATTCTTCATATGGATCCATGTGCATGAGCAACACAAGGGAGCACTTGTGATGCTACTTCAGCTTTGGGTTACAGTAATCCTCAGTTTGACTGTCGGCTGGAGTAGTTCTCATGTAGCTCGTCTGTCCCAGGTCTACATGAGTCTAAGTGAGGGTGACTCTAGTGCTTTCTCAGATGCACCCCTGGTAAACATTGTCTCTGGATGAAACGGAGCGTTTTACATGTCGTAGCATTAAACCTTAGCCCATCTTGACACCCCTCCTTCCCGGTCCCGCTCCCGGAAAAGCCATTCTTCGCTCATATTGCAGATCTCGCTGGATAAGGTCAGGGATTACAGTAAACTTGACTGATCCTCCCTGAGCTGGAGATGTTGCATCAGTCTATCAGAGCTGCAGTGGCTTTCAGGGGCTTGAGGGAGGACTTCTCAAAAGATTTAATACCATCTTTTCATTTCAGAGCAGGAAATTCGTGCGCCGTCTGCTTGTTTAGCTGTTACGTGACTTTTGCCGAACGTCAAACGAGTCTGGAAGTTCGGTTTCGGAAAGAGAGTCGTGACGGAGGCTTGGGATCATTGGCCAAAACCCACTACACATGCCACTGCTTGTTCTCTGGACTTGTTGTTGGTCTTTTTTACATCATGTCCTCTCCAGCCTACTGTTTGTAATTCTTGGTAAGGGTTACTAACTTAGAGACACAGTGACTGAAGTCGGAGCTGGCTTGGAGGAGAGTGCCAGACACTTTCATGTCGCACTTTCTATTGAACTTTTTAAATCACCGACACCCTCCCCCATGCCTCCTTTACCCCCACCGGCAGTGTGCTTTAATTAGATTACACTCAAGGAATCACCATGGTTCAGAATGCCAATTTGTGTCCCAGACTGTGTAAAATTTGCTGTTCCACTCGCTGCCAAACAGGGCAGGTGAGAACAGATGAAGTCCTCGGGCAGACAGAACCGACTGTTCTTCTCTCTCTTACCGTCTCTCTCTCTCTCTCTCTCTCTCTCTCTCTCTCTCTAGGTGCTGTGTTTCTGTCTATCTGTTCCTGTCTCTCTCCACTCCTTATTCAGAGGACGCTTTCCTTCACGGGAGGATAAACATGTTGTTAAAGTGTCTTAAGTGTAAACGTGGCCAGGCACACGCTGAGGAAAGGCAGATTTCCATACGGGTCGTGGGCCTGTAAGTGTTTAGATTACAGGTGCAGCATGCATGTGCGCTCCGAGCCCGATTGTGTTGGCAGACGATAAGAGTGTGTGTGTGTTTGTGTTTTTTGTGTGTGAGTTTGACGGACATGCTCTTCAGTGTGTTGGGTTAACTCCTAGCCTTTATTACACTTCTCAAAAGCTCTTGTAATAAGACACAACAGTGCGGTTATCCTGGGATTTCGCCAAAAAACGACACCTTTTCCATACAGGCGGCAAGGAGGACCAGGAAGAAAAACGGCCCCCGTGCAGTCCTGGAGAGGTGCCAGGAAAAATGATAATTGTCGTGAAGAATAAACTCTGAAATATCATTATTACGCCGAGCCGCGTTGCTTCCAATAACAATCTGACTTCTTATTTAGTCTGTTACAAATCTATAATTTACACTGAAAATAGGCCCTGCGTGTTTGAAGGGACCGGCCAAGGAAAGCACGGGGCGAAGTGAACAGCTGTAGGTGATTAGGGGAGGCCTTGGGATGGCCAGGGATTCAAAGTAAACATGGAACCTTTCCACAGTCAACAACATTTACAAATGTAGAGAAAGGAAGCTACTGAATTTGCGAAGAATGTGCGACGGGGCCGGAAAGCGTGGAAGCATGAAGGCAGCAGATGGCGAAAATTAAAGCCATGCGGCAGAGTGGCCTAACAGGACTGTGGGGTTATTCTTCAGACGGTGGACCCTGTCGTGCTCCTGGGCCAGGGGGAAGACCGTTCTGGGTCAGCGTGGGCAGGTTTTTACATCTCGAGTCTTCAACGCCCCTGCTGTTTTCTCTGCATTCCTCCAGGGGCGACACACACCTTCTCTTTTCGCTGCCGTCTGCCGTGTCTTGCTTAGAAGCTGTAAATATGTTCCATGTTTAATAAAATGTCTAAGTTGGTCCAAGAAGTTTGTTCCATCTTAATCTGGACCATAAACTTGCCATATTAAAATGAGTTTTGGAAAGCTTAACACCAATTTTGGTTATCTTAAACTGTTGAAAGCACGGCTTGCCAAGAATCAAACAAGTAAAGGTCAGCAAAAGACTATCATGACCACTTTGGAGATCATTTTAACATCATTGGCGATTGACTGGTCGAGGTTTGACAAATGTCAGTATGGTCAGAATTGGAACTACCATAACCTGATAAAAAATTTAGCCCTGTAACCTTCTCTGGCACCATAAACGGTAAAGATTTATTCAGTTTGTGCCAACTGGCGGTGAAACGACCATCTCCTGTGGCCCATGGAGGCCTTGGCCCTGTCCCTGATAACTTTTTAATCCTGTGCAACCCATTCGAATATCTTTTTTTTATTTTTATTCAGGTCTAATGGACCCGGTAGCGCTCTTTAAGAGGCCGGGCTGGAGGAATGTATCAGGCGGCAAGAACATTTATTACGAAGCCTTGCGGCTCCTCCATAATTAATAGCATTGTAATATTTCACAGTAGAACCCATCCTTTTCCCACCACTGCAGACGTTAGGTGGGTCCTTGGAAAAAAAAAATGGAGATGTGGGAGCTCATCCTCGCACGCAATTAGCACTTCATCTTTTTAAGGTCTCGGCCGCCCTACATTAGCCATAGAGTGGCAAAACGAGTCTGGAGCCCGCCGATTCCTTTCCAAGCCTGAGCTCGCTCCTCGCGCTAAAAAAGTCTCGCCAGAAAGAAAACGCGATGTTCCACGCATGTGTGGAAACTCTACAGCCGGAGCGGGGTCGACTCCGAGTTATTCCCGTGATATCTGGAACGTGGAGCCCTCAGCCTGTCTCTCTTCTTGCCAACTCTTAACCAAATATTAGCGGAGTGGTCGGACAGCGTGTCTGAGCCCATTTCCCGAACCGTCTCCCTTTTCGGGCCTCTTGTTTTTTTTCGTCCTCTCCTTCCTTTCTGACTTATTCACCAAAGAAAGGCGTGGAATCCGATCGTCAGTCAGGCAGCCCGGTTCGCAGTCTCGGGTCGTCTCGAACAATGATGCAACGGCGGGATTAAAAATGCAGTTGTCATGAATTATGAGCGGCGATACGCACAGGCATTCAATTTGACTTGTAAAATGGCAGGCAGGCAGGGCCGGGCGAGAGGACTCGGGTTTTAGCTTTCAAAGCCAGGCGCGAGTTCAGAGGCAGCGAGCTTTTAACATTTGCTTTTTGTTTAACCCCACAGCTTGAAGAAACAAAATACAGCCTTTAACTGCAGCCTGAATCACCTCGTTGAAGAGAGTGGAGAGAAGAAAAAAAAGTATGGCACACCATACTGTGCCCATTCATTTCACTCTTAATATTTCAAAATGTCACTAATGTGCCTAGGCTGTCCTTTAAAGTACTGCTTGATGTCTCGACTCCAGATTCTTCGTGGCAGCTTTATGTGCGCCGTTGGACTCGTGGGCCATGCCCGTTAGGTTTAGTGCATGTATTGGGCTGCTTTGGCTCCATATTTTTGCATCCTGAAGCCGTGAAATGTTGGAAAGCTTTGTAATTGGTCGTTTTAATATAAGATTTAACATAATCCACCAGTATTTTCTTACATTTGTTTGTAAGAAAATTAAGGCATCTAATTAGTGTAATAATACACAAATGTAGAATTAACGAAAATCCAATAAAATTTGGGGAAAAGTGCTCTTCACCATTTGTCGGTTCTGTCTCAAGGAAAACATTGGTGAATGTCAGAATCATTTCTTCTTAAGAACGATTGATGAATGAGACCCAGTGTTTGTTATTCAGATCTAAGGTATGGATGGAGATGTCATTTATATATTTTAGTCATACCTTTATTTTTGTTTGTGACATGTTTTGTAACGGCTAAACTGAGTTCATTCTATTTTCTAACTAGAGGCCAGATAATTTAATTGCTTTCTTCAAAAGACAGAATCATTAACATTTTTTTTGCGTGATTCTCTCTTGTTGGTTTCCTTTTACTGCCCCGAGGTCCCTCGTATTAAGCCTAAAGCCCTCCGGGGCAGGACAGTAACGGACGGCGACCAAGGTTGCCCTCTCCGTCGCCCTCTCCTCCTTGACCAGCTGTGCCGCCATACTAACCCCTGCTCATCTGGAGTGTGGGAGTTTGTGTGGTTTTATGACTTAATGACTCCTGTCGGCTCTGATCAGTGAGCCAGGCTGAACGTTGCCAGCTGTTGTATTTCCACACATGCACGGGCAGGGCGCCCCACTCACACTAGCCTCATGGTGGGGATGGAGGTTCACTTTTCGAGTCTTGGCGGAAGGAATTTGGGAGCTCAGAGCAAGTCCAAGGCGGGGCTCGGCCTGTAGCCCTGCAGGGCACGGCTGGGTCAGTGCCCCGACCATATGACTTGCACACCTTGGCCTCGGAGAGGTGATAATGTTGAGACTGACAGGGTGAGAATGACTTGTGAATAGATGCATTGGATTAAAGTCCAGGTTGGACGTGTAACTCTGGTGGACGTTGGCGAAAAACGGTCTGTCTGTTTCTCATTCTGTATTCCGTGCCGAAAAGCGAAGTGGAAGGAGCGGTCAAAATCTGCATTTAAAGGACAGGAATCTTGGCTGGCCGGGATCTGAGGACAGAGGCACGGTGTTAGGCTTCCTACCGCCTCCCTTCCCTCCCTCTCTTCCCCCCCTCCGGAGGTGGGCCGGGGTCATTAGTTTTAGTTTTTTGAAGTGTTCAGCCTTTTGATGTTCCCTGTTCTCTTTAAGCAGCCTACCCTGAAGGATATTTAATATCGCTCCAGCAAATTTCCAGTTAGGAATAATTTGAACTGAGCATCTGTCAAAGGAGCAGCCGTTTAAATACATTGGTCCCGGTTAAAGAGGCAGAAAATGAGGCCAGATTAGACCGGGCACCTTTTTGCGGGGTGCCGGGAAAAGGGGGTCTGGCGGGGCAGGCGTGAGAGCCGGAGCTTGTAGTTGTGGGGGGCGATGATGGGGAGGAAGAAGAAGCCTGGTGGAAAAAAATGCCCTCGCTCCCCTCTCGTTAACTCCCACACCCATCACTGGCGGGGTTCAAACGGCCAGGCGGTGCCCACCTCCACCTCTCGAGGGTTTTCTTGGTGCCTGGCACTGCTGCTGCCTCCGCCAGAGATGGACCGTCTCAGGACTGTCTTGCCTCCTTGATATTTTATTTACAAACCTTTCGAGGGAGAGTAAGTCGAAACCCAGAGCCCTCTTCGCCTTCTCAGATGGCCAGATGTACCGGTGTAGAAGAGAAGGCGGCATCCCCGGCGTCTCCACATCAAAGGTCCCCCTGGCGCTCCTACAGGGTGCGCGGGGGGAACTTTTATGACGGTACACAAGCTGGCGTGATGGCTGCTGGAGTGTTGAAAGAGCATGCATTAGGCCCTTTTGACAGCGGCTGTCAGACTTTATTGCAACCGACTTGGCCAGTCCGTTGGAAATGGTCTCCGCTTGTCTTCTTTTCCACCAACAATAACAGGTCGGAAAAGAAGCTCCGCGATAGACGGGCGTGCCCGTCATCCCTTTTACTTTTTCGAGAGCCGGGACGTGGCGCGTCTAGGCCCTGGTGACACAGACGACTTCAGCTTTAGTGCTCCTGTCACCTGTTGTTTTTGCACGAACTGCGAATTGGGGGCATTTCGCGCTGACTTTATTACAGCTTCCTGGGAGATGAGGGACGCCTTGCATGGACCTCTATTTTTTTTTTAAAGAAACAACCCCACCCATCATGGCTTATAACAGCGTTCTGCTCATATATTTTCTTTGACAGTGCCCACGTTTCTAGGGGCTAAATTTATTGATTTATTGAAATATTGAAAGTAAACATTTGTGCATGTAAGCCCAGTCTTAAAGACTCCACCGACTGCACTTTGAGTGAGCCATTAAAAGAGAAATGGAAAATCTTTTTTTTTTTTTTAAAAGGCAGTGGAGAAAACAAGTGTCCTTTCTCCCTCCACCCCCATCTGTCTGCCTCGGCCTCTCCACCTGTGTGCATAAAGACAGGTTGCGTGAGCAGAGAGGCCCAGCCACTATCTTCTGGGGGAAATAAACAGCGCATTAGTTCCAGGTCAGCTTGGAAGCGCATGAAACTGAGGAGAGCGATGGAGAGGTTAGGGGAAGTCCAGTCCGGGGGGGAGTCTGAGGATTATAGGAGAGTAGGGACTCATATTCCTTTCTCTCTCTCTCTCTCTTCTCCCCCCCCCTCTCTTTTCCCTCTCCATCCATCTTAACTCCTCTGGTTTTGCCATGTGTTGTAAGTTAACAGCACCTCCTGTCCGAGCCCCGACTCACTTACATTCTCTCTCTTCATTTTTTTTTTTACCAAAAGCAGAGTGAATTATGTTTAAGGTTCTTGAGCATTTTCAGCTTCGTCTTGTGCCCCCACCTCTGTAACACCCCCCCCACCACCACACTAAAGAACGTTTAGGACAACGTGGGCCCCGAGAGGTTGGGGAAAGGGGGATCGGTAAATCTTTTTGTACTTTCTCCTCTCGCAGGAGCTTTCAGCTGTTCTAGGCAGCATCAGAGGAGTTGTCGAATAAGATCCTCCCGATTGCCCTTAAAAGCTTGGTTCATTAATGGCAATGAAAAGCAGCCTCAGCTGTTAATTATCCACAAATTAAAACGACACAGAGTTTTCTAAAGGTCTGATTAATGAATAAAGGACATTGCATTACCTGCTGATTAATTATTTATCTTTTTTGGTATGAGTCAATTTTTTTTGCAGTTCAGACTTAAGACCAAAATATTCACATAATAATAATTATTTTAAATAATTAATTTTTTAAAGAAATTTTAGAAATACATTTGATGCCAACATACTTAAGTCAGCTGAAATAAAAAAAATTGCAATAAAATTTCATTTAAATATCAAAACAAAACATGATTTTGCTCGGAGTCTATTCAGCTTTGACATGCCTCACTCAAGCGCTTCCTTTCCGATGTACAATAAATGTGTCATAAAATATTGGCTGAAAATATTGGGCAAATCTAAGCATTGGTCCGATGCCAGTTATTTTTAAAAAAGCAATTATCGGCTGATTCCGATATTATTCCGATATCATCGTGTATCCCTATTTATTCATGATACATAATGCAACAATACTTAGTTTCTTACCTTGTTGTTCTCCTTATAATAAAAATTATGCTAAGTTTTTCTCTGTTTTTCCAGTATAAAACAAAGTTGTATTCAGATGCATTTCCCGAATGCATGCAAATTTCATGATGAATTTTCAGTATGTGTACCGAACTCGAATCATTGATGGTAAGGGAGTTAATTGTGCCACCAGAAAGCGAGAGAGAGAGAGAGAGAGAGAGAGAGAGAGAGAGAGAGCGCAGTACAGAAGGACTGGCGTGTTTGATGTCGAGCGAGTCCTGTTGCCATTACGGACTTTGAAGTGAGATTGGGTGTTAAATAAGCAGGAAATAGGCGGTAGTTAGTCTCTCTAAACTTTCCCGGCTCGCTGCGACCCGCTGTGGTGGAGGGGACGCGTCAGCCCACGGGCCAGCCTCTAACCGCTGTAAGTGTGGAGCTGCTCTGGAATGGGCTGTCAGGCTTCATTAGCTAAACTTGTCTCCCGTTCTGCGGAGAGGGGAACTCGGCCAGTGATTTAAAACCAATCTCCATTACCTGGCCTCCTTTTTATTAACTTCGGCGCCATTACCGGACGCGCTCGCGCTCCTGATGGTGTCTCACCTTTAAGAGCTCTGCCAAGAGCCGATGGAGGAGACCCAGTGGGTGAATTAGTCAGCGGAAGGACCTCTGGACGTTGACAGTTTAAACGTATCTTTAGATTACTTTTTTAAACGTGTAAAAGTAAATGTTTAATAGAATTATAGGTTGACCAACTGGAGTTTTTTTCCCCACACTTTACTGTATATATGTATAATAAATAAATAGGGATGCACGATAATATCGGAATCATATCGGAATCAGCCGATAATTACTTTAAAAAAAAATAACTGGCATCGGAACAAGGCTTAGATTTGCCCAATATTTTCAGCCAATATTTTATGACACATTTATTGTACATCGGAAAGGTAGTGCTTGAGCGAGGCGTGTCCAATGTCCGGTGCCTTCGGTCTTAAAATGTATGGCGTTATTTTGTGCCAAAATTATGAACGTTCGCGAGCAAAATCTCATGTTTTTATGCGCTCAACTCTGCCTGCAAATGCGAAAAATAATTGAGCTAAATTGTGTATTTGCCTCACTTGCCGAATGTGAGCTCGCACATGGGGTGTGTCCCGAGCCGCGTGCTGCCGCACTTAATAGTATGGTAGGTAAGACGCTCTTATTATACTTTTCTATGTGGTGGTATGCATCTCAGGTAATAGCCGGGGTTGTAGCTTAACAGCTTTCTACGCGCTAGGTAGTGCACAAGGAGTGTCCCTTTTTGACTCTGTACACCTCGTAGGGCGGGAAGTGATTTTTCTTAAAATGTTGTACACTACTCTCAAAATGTTCCGCCCTCGCTCAACTCTGCTTTCATGTCCACTTGACTTGGCGCTAGAATTGAACCATGACGTTTTTTTCTGTGCCAAAATTCTGAGCGCGCAACACTGCCTCGACACTTCCTCATTTATTGGCATCCGCAGATATAAGCATGAAAAACATCAGATATCATCATTGGTCAATAATTCCCATGTCGTGTGTGCCTAGAAATAAGTATCTTCATGAATTTAATAAAATTAGTCCTGAAAGTTGATTTTTATTTACGTTAGTGATCGTCATTGACCGGTTCAGTGAGGGTCTGTTTGTTCAGAAGTTAAGTGTCGAGTCGGTATGGCTCCAGTACCAGCTGTTGCTCTTCAGCTCATCTCATCCACGTCTAGAGTTGTAATAAGCGTCCTTCTATAGATATGAAAATATGTAGTGTTACCATTTTCATTCAGCTGTAAGCTGCTTTCCCGTGATCTTTGAGCCGTCTTTTGAGGTAATGCTTGTGAACGTTGAGCTGCACTCTCTGAACTTCACACTAGCGAACTTGGGCTCTCGTGGCACTCTGGAAATTCACGGCGGTGGGTGACAGTTGAGAAGGGGGAAGCATTTGACTGTCTCCCATGAGCACAGGGGAGATGGAGAAGGAGGGGGTGAAAGGGCAGATGTCTGCCACGGAATTTAATTAGGGTGACGGCAACGCTTTGTCCTCGATATCGTTGCTGCGGGCGTTCTTTAATTGCCCCCCCTCCCATCTTCCTTCCCCCCTTACCCATCTCCCCCGAGTATCTTGCGGGTTTATTAGCATTTATTCTAAGACATCGGGAGCCGTCTTTTAATTCGTTCTCGCTCACACTTAAACACGAGCGACTTTCCGTTCAGCCGCACCTCTCCTTTCGTTTTCTCTCCGACACTCCGACATCCCTTTCTCTCGCCACATTTTCGCAACTGTTTAGTCGTTTACGAAAGGTACTCGAACGCTTCATTTGTCTGGCTTCCCGATTGACCCCAGATCACGATCACGCTGCGTGTTTTGCGAAAACACTCGCTTCAATTAGGGCCACGTCAGCGAGGCATGACGTGAAACTGAGACGCACTGCGTGAGATAAAGTGTTCCGAGGCTCTCGTCGATCGGAGGGGGGAAAATAACAAGTGCGTAATAAACAGGAAGTGGCCCGAGGGTCTCCCGCTGTGTCTTAGGAGGCTCAGCCGTACCAATATGTATTCAAAAGAGCTAGCACGGCGAGGATCAGCCCCCGCCCTGTGTCCGGCTTACGCACAAAGAGGAGGACTTTACCTGGGGATTTCGTCTGCCGCTGCGGAGAGGCCGGGAGTAAAGGTGGACGGCTTTTATCTGCGCCTGCTGCTAGCCCCTGATAATATTGCGGCGGCCAAGTTAAGACATACAAGAATATCTCTGCGTGCGCACCGGCTTGGTGTCGGCGCGCGAGCCAGTGGTTACGGGCTATTAAGCGCACGCAATACGTGCGCCGTCTAATTGCTTATCGCTCTACTCGGCTTGGCGTTGAAATTCGGGTCAGCAGCGAGGAAAGTGCAAGCAACAAGCACAAGCTGCACGTTTTTATGGATGTGCTCTGATTCTTTTTTTTTTTTTTTTTTTAAAGGCGGTACGAGCCTCTCGTGCAGCTAAAAAAGGTAAAAAGAGCACTCAAGTCACCGCAAGAGCTCCTTTTGCACTTGAGACGAAGTCTGACTCCGTTTGGAAGCTGGATCATTCAAATTATAGCACTCCATTAGCCGGCTGGTTTGAATAACACAGCGAATTATGAGAAAGTTCTCGGATCAATCGCGAATTGATGAAACATTTAATGAAATTCAAGGGGGAGTTTTGATTACTTTGATAAATCCCGGTCTGTATAATGAGCAATTAACTTTTAAATTCTAGTTGCTTATAGAACGGTGTTGCCAAACAAGTTAATAAAAGGAAAATTGCTTTTGACTTTTTCTTTTCTTTTTTTTTTTTTTTGCGAATAGGCATTTTTCTCATCTTCAGGCTTTAGCTTTATCAGCTCCATTTAGGCTAGCTTGCAGCGGTGAAGAAGAGAAGGTGGAGATTAGCCCCAGCAATAATACTGCCCATCTCTCATTAAAACCCTAATCGTGCGTAAAATGAGATTGATGGAAATTTATCTAAAAGGTCAGGGAAAGGGAATTTTCTAAGCGGACACAGGATTTAATGGACAGGATTTTAATTTAGCCGCTTCTCCACAACACCCAGAAGCTGCAGAAAGCTCCCCGGGCACACAAAGCCCTTCTCGTGTGGCCAACTCTCTCTCTCTCTCTCTCTGTCTCTCTCTCTCTCTCTCTCTCTCTCACTCTCTCCTTCACTCTCCCTCCCTCTTTGCTCCTCTCCCTTACTCTGCTGTCTAATTCTCTTATATCCTCTCCTCTCTTCTCTCCTTCCCTGCTCTCACCTCTCTTTTCCCCTCTTCTCTCACTTGTTTTCTTCTTCTCTCCTCTCACAACTTCTCCCATACTTTCCTTCTCATATTCTTCTTTTCTCCAGTCTTTTTTCCTCATCTTCTCGTGTTTTTTCCTCTCTCAACTCGTCTTATCTTCTCTCTCTTTTCTTACTCTCCTCTCGTATCTTCTCCTGTCTACTTGCCTCATCTCTTCTCTTTTCCTTTCCCCCCAAACTATGCTCATCCTCTTTTTTTCCTCTCATGTCCTCTCCTCTCATGCTTTTTTCTGTGTTTTGCCATTTTTCTTTTCTCTCTTCACAGAAACAGGTTGTGGTCCAACAAATAAGATGTGCATCACATGATGAAATTGTTTTGCCCTTAAACGACCTGTAATGAACGCTGGGCCGCGTCTCATTCCGCACAGCACATTAGCGTCTGTTTTCCCCATAAGTGAGCGAGAGCAGTGCGTAGCAGTGCCAAAACTGCTCTATAAAAGACAAGGTCAGAGTCTGTTCCTGTTCCTCTTATTTGTGTGATGCAGGGCCTGGGAATAAGATTCTGGCCGAATGCTCAGCGTGTGGATTAGCTCAGCATTTGGTCTAGTTCAGAGTCCAACACCTCCCCACCCCCCTCCACCACCCCACTCTTTCATCCCCTCCTCTTTTTTCCGTGCGAGAAGTTTAACGCCGGTTGTTTTGAAGCGCCTAGCGTGGATCTAATGTAGTTATTTCTGATCGCGGCACCCGAGCCGCAGTGAGCTCAATAAGTCCGAGCCCACAGTAACAGGATTAACCAGCACTGTGGGTGAAATTAAGGCCATGCATGCACACTTAGCTACAGCGACTTACCAAAAGTTGCATTCACGAAAGCTCAAAACTCTCCTCGGCCTTTTTTTCCCCCTCGCTAGAGCTGGATATGTTCCAACGTAGCTTGAGTTCACAAATTGAAGCTATAAACACTCTCTTTTATTTACTGTATTTACAGTCTGGTGCCTTTGCTTTTCATGTTTCTGGGGCTTTTTTGTCTTTGGTATGTGGTCTTGTGAGCGTTTGTGTGTGTGTGTGTGTTCGTTTCAACTTTCGTCGTGTTTTCGCAACGCCGCGGAAAGAGTGTTGAACGTTGTTAGTCATCGAATCGCGGCGTAGTTTAGTACCTCCCCCCTGCGCGGCAGACAGAGGTGTGGACCCGGCGCCCGCTGCTTTAAAGGTTCATTTGCCGTCTCCTCCCGAGCCCTGCGGCCTGGGAGCCCGAGCTTTGATTGATTGTTGAGACCATTGATCTAATTTTGAAGCCTTTTGAATTTTTCTCTCCACTGTCCCTCCTCTTTGTAAGGAGTTGAATAAACCTAATTTCCCGGCACCACATGCCGGGCCCGCTCGGCCCGAGCAGAGAGCATAAATAAAGCGAGCGAGAGAGTGAGAGACCCCGAGTCGGGGGCAGTTCGCACCAGCCGAGGATTTTTATAGACTGGATCAATTAAATTTGTCTTATTTGGAACTGTGGGGCTCCGTAACTCGATAAGAGGTAATGCGCTTGAAAATGCCTCTCGCTGGGCGGCCATTAGGGCGGGAGAGCGTTTGAGCAGGAGCATTAACATGCAGACACCGCCAGGACCGGACCACTATTCTGACTAATTAGGGACGGAAGTGGACGAGGGGAAAGCCGGTAGTGACTTCCGAGTGCGGCATGAGGTAGAAAGGTTGGTCGGATGGGGTAGAGAGGGATGGAGACGAGGTGAAGTAATGGGAAAGGGGTGGGGGTGAGGTCTTGGCTGGAGAGCTGCCATCTCCATCTCGAGCCTGGGGTGAGAGCAGAGGCTGTGCGCTTCAACTTCTCCTTTCCTTACTTTGTGTTTTCTGCCCCCCGCTGACCGCTGGAAAGGTCTGAAAGAGTCCTGCGCAGGCACTTTGTATGGGTTTTCGATTTAAAGACCCCCTCTTTTCCTTCTACCCAAATAAAGTTTTTGATTCCTTTCCCCTGCTTAGGCTGGATCGCTGGGAGGCCGCTAATAGATAATAGAGCTGTGTGACTGGTGCTGACCGCAGGTCTTCCTGTCGCCTCACCTGACAACAATTACTACAGAGAGACTAGATGGAGAGTCTGACTCTAGGAATGCTACAGCGCCAACAAACTCCTTCATTAAGTCTAATTTCCAGCTGGTCGTTACATAGACTGCTTTGACGCAGCACATCCGAAAGCAGAAACTACCAAGAGCCGAAACTTTCCAGAACAAAGGCTGCTTTGATTATTAGTTCTTGATGCTTTTAAACTGTGCGGAAAACATTTAGAATGAAGGAAGAACAACAGAGCGTGACACAAAGTCAGGTCAGCAAAATGGGTTCAGAGTTTGTGCTTTTGTATTCCAACAAGTGGTGATTGAACTAAAATTGTTTCTTCTGTTCATCGGACACTTGGACATCTTGGATTGATCCCTGTTTTCATACCAACTTAAAAAGGATTTCAGCTGACCGGCGCATTGTTATGTTTTGGCCGCTGGGTGTTGGATGAAAAAATAAGACGTTTCAGCAGTTGACTGTTTTGCTCAGATTTGTTCTATTACCTGTGAGTCTCATAAGTGTCACAGCTGTTTGGATGCTTGAGAACTGGAATGTGTATCGGAGTGGTACTGGAAGATATAAAATTAGTGGTTGCAGTTTGAGGCGTAGTTCCACTTGCAGCGTGAAAAGGCCGAGGACCAGAGAAGGAAAACAGAACTTTTTGTAAGCTGATAGAGATAGAGCAGCCAGAGCAAACCCTTGAACCTTTATGTATTGACTCTGATCCAAGGAGAGAAAAACTAGAAAACACTTGGTATTTGCCAAACCAAACTGTAGTACGTTCTAGTACAAACCGACAGACGAGCGACTGTGCAAGAAGTCAATTTTTATAATGGTGACAGTAGTAATGTATCAGTGTGGCCATGCCGACAGTCCCTTTCCCAGGTAAATGATGGATCGGAAGATGTTCAAGGTAATTCCCCTGTCCATAAATTCCCCCGATCTCAATTCAATATATCCACTACATACATAAATTCAAGATCAGGCCAAAACCTTGAATCTAGAGCATACAAACACAAGCCAAAATAAGTGAATGAATAAATACAACACATTAATATTCCTAGACGAGCTCCCGGGCACTCCTGTTTATACTTTCGGAAAGGGCTGAATAAAATTGAGCATTTATTTTTATTCATCAAAAATGATTTGCTTCATAGTTCAATAAAAGCCTTAGTAGTTCAGGCTATGAGTTTGGAGTTTAAAGTTTATGAAGGAGCATTTGGAAGAAGTTAATGTGACTACATTTTTACCACCTTTCTTTTTTACTTTTTATTTCTGTTTACTCTTTCGGGGTCAAAACGACAATCCGAACCTTGGTATGTTCCTGTGCAGGAATTCACACCATTTTTAGTCACTTAGCCCATGACAGCAGCCGTGTCTGTTTGCATAGTGTCTGTTAGTGGGGGGGGAAAGAAATCCAGAAGTGGCTGAAAGAAATTGTCAAAACACAGCGTAATGAAGTCATTGTGCCTCTTCTTTGTGTCAAATCGTTTTTTCCGAATAGAGTTTGATCCGTTCGTTCTCCATATTTCAAAGCCAAAGTGTAAAACAGAGCTGGGGCTGGTTGCTGAGGCCAACGGTATTTATTTCAACTATTATTGCTTTTAAAGGGGTCTGAATTTTGAATGCTTTGAATCTATACAAAACATACAGACTCGTACTTAGTTTAAGTGGCACCTCAAGAAGAAAGAAGTCCTCAGTTCATGCCAAAGCTTCATGTACTTTGATTCCCCCCCCTTTCCTGAAGGCCCAATTTGATCATCGTCCCATTGTATGTGTGTTTAACTGTCTTGTCTGTGCACATTAGCGGGCGCGGGCGTGTCGTTTGATAAGTATTAAAATGAGCAGAGACGCCGGGCAGCCCGAGGACATTCCCCTGCGCCACCAGCCCCTCCTCCGACGCAATTACCCCGCCACCGTCTAATTGGCATCGCTGCTCCGGCTTCTTTGCATGATCGGCCATGTCCGCCTTGGCACAAAGTGGCAGGGTGGCGCTCCGCTAAAGCTGCCACTTTAGCTGGTGCCACGCTTTGTTAGCCAATTCCCCCCCCCACCCCCGCGTACCCACCCGCCTTTCAGCCCATTACATAATCCGCTAATGCAAATTTGCTCTGACTAATTAGTGTCATCAGCTCGTGGCGTAATCTGATCGGACGAGTCGGGATTCGCCGACTCAATCCGCCGCCCCCGCCCCCGCCATCCGCCCCAGTTTGCCTCGTCCCCTCGTCCTCCTCGTCCTGGCAAAACCAGGGCACAGGGATGAGGCTTTAGACAAAGAGGAGGAAGAGGAGGTGGAACTAACTTTTCAGGAGTAGAACGAAATTTTAAGAAATAGGTTTGGCCTCGTATTGGAGGATGCGGATTTGGGCTGAGCAGTTAATCGAAACCAACATTCAGAACCGATCATTTCTGTTAATGCGGTTCAAGTCCCAAATTCGGTAAAAGTACCACTTAGGTACTGATAAGCAAGGTACTGTCGCCAAGCACTGCTACCTGGGTGCTGCCAAATAAGCTGCCCACTGCTATTTCACAGATGGGTCAAAGGCAGAGGTCACATTTGGTTGTGGTGCACTCTGTGCTGTGCTGTGTTCACAGTGACAGTCGATCACTTAAATAGTTACACTGCAAACCTTGTGAACTACGTGGACAAAACTCAAAAACAAAATAACTGCTCATTAATCGAAATTGTTCAATTTGAGGTCCTACTGCCCCCCAGCCCAGGTCAAACTCTCTCTCTCTCTCTCCCCCTCTCTCTCACTCTCACACTTTCTGTTTTAGACAGAGAAGTCAACAAGTTGCTAAGCAACACCCTTAGACGTTCATTAACCACTAATCACTCGCCTTTGCGTGCTGCGAAGCCGCGCGGAAGGTTACCAAATCAATATTCAGGCCCGCTTTGTCGTTCGTTAACAAAGAAAACCGAGCGCCTGCTAATGACTTCTCGCCCAGTGGCGGTAGAAATCGGGCGAGTTCTAGAGAGTTACAGGACTGTTGGGAAGGAGAGGGAATCTAATTTGAAGTGTTTACCTCTTGCACAAGTTCCAGCATTCATCTCTCCACAAAGTGACTGAACAGCGTTGTCAGGCAAATTAGCATCCGCGTTAGGGCTGGCCGATTTGACCCCCAAATTAGTATCATGATTCATGGAACGTTTTACGGTTACGGTTAGTTGTTTTGCCCTTATTGTGCACTCACAAGGATTATACTGTTAAAGAGTGCAATAAATAAAATAAAATAATATAAGGAAACACACAGACAGGACGTCATGTGACGACAGACACGCAGTAGTATGTTTTTAAAGAGACAGTACATAAACACACTGGAGAAAATATAAACAGAAAATTATCAACGGAAAAATGTCATTTCTTTTAAACAGAATTTTAGAAATAATCGCAATCAACGTATTGGGAAAGTGTATGTGGATTAGAGGTTCTGAATGTCGATTTCGATGTCGATTAACCGCCCAGCCCTAGTTTGACCTTAGTATAAGACGGTCATGGGACCTTCTTGCTGTCGTCTGTTAGACTTTCCCCGCTCTGGCTCAGCGCCTCGTTCCTGCTGACTGTGGAGAAAGTGTGCTTGGAGTGGCAGTCACCCTGGAGAATGATGAGATCAGACCTGTGTGAGTGTGTGTATATGAGTGTGTGTGTATTTGATGGTGTTGGGGTCAGTGAACATGGCGCCCCCGTTGTGCTCGCGCGTTCCCTTGCGCAGCGGCATTGGTGAGCTAATCAGGATGATGACGCTACATGAAAAGGGAATGACAATTGGATTTGCACACAAAGCGTGGCGTAAGACTATCTAATGCAGTCATTAGCGGGGACATGAATACATAAGAAAGAAAGTGAGTGAATTAAGTTTGAGCGCATCCAATTTGGCTTGATTGCGCGCATTCATTTACATCCGATTACGCGGTTTAGTGACAGGCCCTTAAATGGGAGCTGAACGTTGCACTGGGCTCGCGATGTACATTACCTTCAAATGACTTGACTTCTAATTTGACGGCTTTCCAAACTCTTTGTCTCTCTCTCTCTCACACACTTTCACTCACTCTGTCTCTCTGAGGAGTTTAGATGTGTTGCTAGCGGAGGTGATCGTGGAGTGATATGATGTGCACTGTCGGGGTTGGTGCGGTTTCTAGTGAAAATGCTGCTTCAAATATCAAAGAGTGAACAAAAGACATTTCAGTCTTTCTGCATTTTTTTCTCTTTAATTCTACTTTTCCTTCTCTCTGCACTTTTTTCTTTCTTAAATTCTCCTTAAATTTTCCTTTTCCTGCATGTACTTTTTTTGCATTTACTCTTTCCTGCATTTCTTTCTACATTTACCTTTTCCTGCATTTCTTTCTACATTTACCTTCTTCTGCATTTACCTTTTCCTGCATTTCCTTCTGCATTTACCTTTTCCTGCATTTCCTTTTTTCTGCATTTAGCTTTTCCTGCATTTCCTTTTTTCTGCATTTACCGTTTCCTGCATTTCTTTCTGCATTTACTTTTTCCTGCATGTCTTTCTGCATTTCCCTTTTTCTGCATTTCTTTCTGCATTTACTTTTTTCCTGAATTTCTTTCTGCATTTACGTTTTCCTGCATTTCTTTCTGCAGGAGTCATTACACAGCAACAGAAGGCTTGGTCATATTAGTAATTGCGTACCAAAGAAATCTGAGAAAGTAAGGCTTTTGTTATCTGATGTTAGGTTTAGGTTCAGGTTTAACTGTACTTCAGCACTTATGGATAGCAGTGGAAGTACCTTGTAAAAATCGCAGGACGTGTGTGTGTGTTGTGTTAGGATTTTAGGTATGTGAGGAGGCGTTTTCCTCATAAATAAAAATGATTTTATAGAAGAGCTTCAGGTTTCATTAAAGAAATCTAATTACTTTACTCAAAACTTTTTGTTTGATTTCTGGGGTTAAGATTAGGATTAGTTATAACTGCAGGATTATTTCTATTTCTGCGTCGAGTGACGAGGCGCCGCAGACATTGCTGCGAGGTGTTACCTGACGCCTCTGCCAGTGGTGACCAAGGAGGTGTGTGTGCGTCTGTGTGGGTGTGTGTGTGTGTACACACACAAACAGGGTTTATATCTCTGCAGCAACAGTTGAGGATTTGTGTTGGGACAGACAGCGGCGGCGGTGGCGGTGGTGATGTGGGAGAGTGAAATTAGAAGGGGGGAGACTTGTGAAATATTGATGGGCTTCTCTCTGTGTCCATCGCCAGGCCATTCATTATTCATCCTACCTTGAAGGTAGCACACGAGACAGCCCCCTTTTTCATGCCAGCCCCCTCGCCCGTCTCGCATAGGATCTGTTCTAGTCTGCGCCTCTCTGCTGACATTTGCCTTTGCCCAGCTCGGCTAAATCACAACACGCCGGCTGCTGCTTTTCTGTTGCATCGTTTTTATTAAATCTTGTTTTTAATCCTCAAGAAGGAGAAAAGCAACATTGACTGCAGGTGTGTGTGTATGTGTGTGTGAAAGAGAGCGAGAGAGAGAGAGAGCGAGTGAGCGTTGAGCGAGGGTGCGTGCACTCTATCTGTGTGCACCTGCGTATTTGACCCCATGAAAATGGAGTGGGCCTCTTAGTTTCCTGACCCCGTAGAACGGAAATATTATTAATAGATGCACACCAGATGTCTGCTTGTGTCATTTCATTATTTCCTCACCCATTGTTTCCTGTTGTCTCTGTATCCGGCAGGAGTTTTACACACAAATTGTGTGTAATAATTCATTGTTTGGATTGACTTCGGATTCTGATTCTCCCAGTAATCTAAATTCAGTCATATTTACAGATTTTTCGAATTCAGGTGGCGATTACAAAGTCATTCATTCATTGAATTTTCACAAACCCCAAAAACGTATTTTTCCAGCATCCTTTTCCACATACCAAGGAAAAAAGGAATAACGTGTCATTCTCAGATTTCCCATTTTGTGCTCAGATGAAAAATGCGGAAAACGGAAAACACACATATTCAGTTTTGGCTTTTCATGGGTGCATATATGACTCAGAAGTGATTTTTACAAGTGGTCGATTAATATATATTTCTTTGTTTTGCTTGTTCTTGATTTTCATGTTTATGCCCACTGCTTATGTTACTTTTACTTTTGATGCCACTTGGAATTTTTTTTTTTACATATTTAAAATTTGAGCCCAAAAGCGAAAAACGACTAACTATCCATTTTGGTTTCGAGAACGAACATAGGAGAAAGACATGTTTTCAAAAAACTAGATAAATAAATACAGTACTTCCTCCAGCAGGATTTGGCTGATTTTGCAGCAACTTTTCTAAAATGTTGCGATGAAAGCTGCGCTGCTTTTAGGTGATTCTTTGCAAAAAAGTTTTTATTCTCTAACAAATGATTAAAACGAAGGGAACAAAACCACTATTGTTTTAGTTAACCCTTAACCATTTACTTATTTTTGAAAGTAAATGTGAGGTGCTTTTATCAAACGTTTCCTGGGTCTTCCAAACGTAAGGAAGTGAGTTCGTGGACTTTAATGGCTCAAAGTTTTGCGGGAAAAAAACAGTGATTGGTCAGAAATTGTGAAAAAGTTGCGGAAATGAATTAAAATGGCAAGGTTGTGATGAATCCGCGGGGATTGGCTGAATTTGTGCTAATAGTTGCGTTCGCAACATCACGAAATCCTGGAGGGTCCGATAAAGGACCGATACACAGTCTGTTGCATATTCTCCTGACAGTTCCTGATGAAGCTTAATCCAGACTCTTCCCTCCTCCTCCTCCTCCTCTTGCTCCTTAGGACCATGCAGGAATCCCCCCAGAGTTGGAAGACTCATCCCTCCACTCCGCTTTACCCTCCACCCCCTCTAACACAACCTCCCCCCGAACTGGGACCTCGGGCCGAAAAATGGAAGCGCGGGGCAGCGAAAAGGATCGGAGCAGGTGGGTTTTTCCAGGCTTCAAAGCCCACTCGGTAATCCAGGCCAGAGATGCTCCGAAACGCGGCGAACATCTCCCCGGCTTGAGCTCGCAAAGACCGGGCTCAGCGCCGGCTCTGGCCCCGCTGCCGCGCCCCCACCCGGGCCCCTTTGATGCCGGCCCATCCGGTAACTTCTGTTAGTTTATTTGGCCACGTTTATTTTTTTGTTTTAATTTAAAATATGATAAACCACTCTCAGCCGCCTTTAAAGAACTCTAAAGGAAATCCCGGTGAAATAACCTTGGAGTTTGAGCACTCTTGCTCAGGCATCAGTCGATTCAAAGGGCTCCGCCGACAGGCCTTCAATAACGGCGGATTGAAAAGGGCCAGGTCAATCTCGGGATAAATCCTGTGGAAAAAAAAATAAAAGGTGGCATAAGCAAAGGAGATCTTATCGATATTATATTATATATATATATATATTTTGAGCTTTATAGTAAGATGTTGCGATAGTGATCGATGGATGAACTTCTAGATAGCTTGTTAGAAATGATTTAAATGCATTGAGAGGCTGAGTGGAAGATAAAAAAGCTCCTCTCCATCTCTCTGAACTCCAGCGTGAATCTATCAAACCTTCTTTTTTATGCCACCGCTGCTTGGATGCTCATTTCTGTCTTTCAGTAAAAAAAAAAATCATCGGAATTGCACGGCCGTACGAGGGATTTTTAAAGGAAAATAACATAAGGTGGAGGAAAAAGAAGGGAGGCCCGGGATATTCGCCATGCTCGCTCAGAAGAAAGGCCTCATCGCTGTCGTGTTTCAAGGGTATTCTCTCGTGCCGAGTGTTGTTCTGCTAAACTAAAGTGAAGGCGGGCGTTCGTTGAGATGAAAGGACGCGTGGAGGTATCAAAGGGCTCGCTTCAGACCCAATCTAGTCGAAGCTGATTTCTGGAATTCTCCGTAATGCGGCACATAGGACGGCTCCGGCGATGTTTCCCCCCCTTTTCTTCCATCACCACCTCCTCCTCCTCCAATCTTTGCAGGGTCAGTTGGTCGCTCTGCGAGGGAGCCATTTTGTGTTTGAAGGGACCACTAGATGCTTTAGTGAATGCTGCGTGTGTGTGTGTGTGTTTACACGTGTACATACGCTGCCCCGATCTACCGTCCCATCCGCCTGCGCTCAGCGTTTTCCTTGATAAAAAATGCGGTGTTGCTTTATGCCTTGATGGATATGAAATTTGCCTTCAAATGGCCGCAGCGTCCATGCGGGGTCTCCATTCCGCCAGGACCCTGTGCCTCCTCCTTTTCCTCGTAGCCCCCTCTTCCTCATATCCATCCCCTCTTCCTCACCCCACCCCGACCCGGCCCCAACCCTCTGCATTAAGATGGATATGTGCTTACGTCCCTTCCAGCTTATTTGAATCCGAGCCGCCGTCCAATTTTTTATCACCTAGCGAGGTGGAGATTCGGAGCGGACCTGCAAATATGAAAAGTACATTTGTGCTCCACTCCGGTTTATTCCCATCTGCCCGGAATGCCGGCGATATTAGAAAGCGCGGCAATTTCGCCCCGCGCATTTTCTGACCGAGCGGTTTGAATCCTGCCCATCTGCGGCCCATTAAATTATATGAAATCACTGGTATTTTTCAAATACATGCCGGGCGGAAAACTGTTAATAAATCTTTGGACCGGGGCGCGGCGGGGAGAGAGAGAGAGAGAGAGCGGAGCTTACATAAATACGCGTGTTTCGTCAAGGTGATTTCAGCCTGTCACTGGAAATTGCTCTGCTCCCATAATGATGAGGTAAATTTGGAGGAATTAGGGCTGAATTAGAGAAGGTAGGGGGACATTTACTATCGCTTCCACACATTTTTTTTCCCCCAGCTTCTTTCCCCCACACTTCTTTAAATCTAGTTGGATCTCAGCTTTATGCAACCCCAGTAAAATCCGACACCCTCCGTATTACTCGCTGTGCTTCAACATTCCACCTCCCAAGTTTGAACTTCACTGCCTTGTTTTTTTTTTTTTTTTAACTTTATTTACTTTTTACCTTTTCACCTTTAAATTACAGATATCCTTTACTATTTAAACTCGTTTCTTTCCTTCTTATTTCAAATCTGTAAACTTTATTAGCAATTATAGTTCCTCATTATTTAATTTTACTCCGAAAACATTTGAACCTCACGTAGATCACTCACATGCACCATGTTTGCCTTGCTAGTAAAAAGATAAACCTTTACACAGTCTTCTGTGCCCTTGTTTAAAGATGAAAGCCCCATTGTTCGGCCATGTTCCAGGACTCTCTGTGTGTGTGTGTGTGTTGTGTGTGTGTGTTGTGTGTGTGTGTGTGTGTGTGTGTGATGGTGCAGGGTGTTGATATGGTTGCTGTTCTCCTCTTGACCTGCAGAGGATGCTGTTGTCTTTAACATGGCCATGTCTGCGTTATGAATACTCCTCTATTTCTTCCATCTCTCTCGTCTTGTATTCCTCTGTGAAAACATTATCACCCCGTGTATGTTGGTTTTTTTCTTTTTACCTTTTCACAGGTTTAGCTCCATGTTTGCCCGTTCCATGCCACAGCGCTACATTGTAATTAAGGTGTGTTTAAGTGTGCTGTAGAGAAATGAATTCCATTTCCATACGGTATGTCAAGTGGAGAAAGAATAGAAAAGAATATGGAAAAAAACAGGCCGATATTGACATTGAAAATGCTTCATTGTCATTATTTTGTGGAAAAATGTAGTTGTTTAGAATTTATATAGAAACAGAAATTTTGAAACTAGTCACTAGTCTGTGCGTTTATTGTGATATTTAGCTTTTTGCTAGTAATGCAGATCTTAATATTCTGACTAACCTTCTCTGTTAGTTTTTATGTCACTAATGTAATGGTGTGTGTGCACATGCAGTGAAGATGAGACACATGATGTGGTTTCGGTGCTGATGGCCTGCGAATAACGTTGTGGTGTGTACGCGGTGGCATTGCGGAGGCGAGACGGCTAACGCTCCTCCACCGCCGACCGCCTTCCTCTCTTTTCTCCTCTTTCCTCTCTTCTCCTCTCCTCTCCTCACCCATCCTCCCTTCGTTCACTCGTTCACCCGCTCACCCGACTATGAAGACACTTCATCATCGCTGACAGTCTGACCACTGCTGCCGCTTCTGATGCGTTCAGCATACCTTCATTGCATCATAAATAAATCAGAGGAATGTCTCAACCCCCATCCCCCTCACCCTCTCTCTCTCTCTCTCTCTCTCTCTCAATTCCTCTCTCTTCTTTTTCATCCGTCCCTGCCGACTCCCTTTTTACACCGGCCAGAATAAGATGAGCGAGAATTGGAAATGGCGAGCTGGGCGGGGCCTACGCTTGCTCCGCCTCCTCGCCGCTTCTTAGCGTATTGTTACACCCATACCACCCCTCCCTCCACACCGAAATCCACCACCTACACTGCTGCTGCCCCCCACCCCACTCCCATTTGCATTTATCTCAAAGAGGAGAAATTATTTTTGCTCTTTAGCTGTATTCCTTTTCTTGTTATGACATTATCTGGTGTAATTTTAATTTAAATGTCATGGGTGTGAGTGATTTTTCTAATTAATGCACGAGGGGGATAAGAGAAAAGGTCTTTGCGGAGGAAAAAGACACACAAAACATGTTTTTTTTTCCCTCTACCCCCCTCCCTCCCTCCCTCCGTCCCTCCGTTTTCCTTCCCCCTCCTCCCCATCTTCTTGCCATAGTTAGTGTGACATGCATTGTTATTGAAGCTGAGACTCTTCCAGACTACTGCCAGGCTGCAGATTACTAGGGATGCGGGTGGAGCTGTTGGGGAGTGGTGGTGGAGGGGGGCAAAAGCTTGTCAAGACGCCCCAATCCCACACAACCCCCACCACCCCTCGTCTTCACCCTTTTCCGAGGTTTCTGCTGCTCCGCGGGCAGCCTCAAACCTTGTGTTTGTCCACCGGCAACCAATTACCTGCCAGCCCTGCCCTCTCTCTGCGGCGCAGGCGCACCAGACTCGGCCGTGATGGGGTTTTTTGTATATTGAATTCCATCTCCCGGAGAGATAAAGAGCAAGGGAGGGAGGGAGGGAGGGAGGTTCTGCCACTGTGTTAGATAAGTGTTCCCTGAAATAAATAAATAAATAAATAAATAAAGGCCTCTTCTACTGACACTGATTGCGGCCGAAAGAGACATTGGGGGTGGCATCCATAGAACCGCGGGACGAAAGAAGAAGCGAAAGCAAAGCTTGGTCAATTTTGTTAAGATCCCTCTCCGTCCTTTGTCGCGCTTTTATCGCCTGAAAGTCACGAGTCGCTAATGGAGCAGGAGTTCCAAAACTGAGGGGTGCGGAGAACTGTTACGAGAATGGGGTAAATTTTGGAAAGGAAATTAATTATATGACCAAATTTGGCTCAAAACTTCCACAAGTATCTTCAGCACAAATGTTTATCTAACTGAGACCGTCTGTTTTTGTAGGGAAAGGAGTAGCCTTTTCACCTAATTTTGGTATATAGACTCAGGAGCTTGTGCTAATGTGAAACGTCATTATAAATCAGACTTGAGTGACTGCAAATAAGGCCATAAAAAGTAGGGTGGGGTTGCTATTTTACAAAAGAAGCCTTGCAGCGAAAGTTTGGGAACCGCTAAATTATAGTTCCATTGACTTGGTACGTAGGGCGCAAGTTCAGGGTCGAAACGGTCCCTCCCTCTTTGTCTGGGGCCTCCCTCACTTCTCATTTTTTTTGTTTTTTTCTTCCCCGTGCTGCCGTTCCGCTACGCTGGCTGGCAGACGAGCGTCTCGCTGGAAGATCAGCACTTATTCAGGTTCAGCTCCTCGCACTCAGGCCTATTTGTAACCTGTCCGGAGTGAGAGTCCCCCGATTCCCGTCGCCGCGGTCAGGCCCCGCCATCTGTCTCTGTCTCCAGCGCGCCGGGGTAACGGCTCTGCTCCGAGCCCGCGGCCTGTGGAGGTGGCGGGAATGTAAGTGATGGACCACCGTTCATATATCAATCGGCCGCCGAGGCTGCGGGAGTTTGCGGCCCGAACGCCCGAAATAATGAGTCCGGCCGAATGTAATGGCGCTGAAAAATCGACAAGGTGCCTCCGCACTTGCGCCGCTTAGCATAACTTTTCCAAGGCGCTTCTTTTTCAAAAATATCTCTCCAGTAGGCCTGCAGCAGCTAATCAATATAATCTATTTTTTTTGATTATTACAATTGTTGGGATTTAATTTACTAACCAATTTACTGAGATTTTTCTTTGTATAATTTGAAACATTATCAATTAATCACTGGGGAAAACGGACCAACTAATAGATTATGGAAATATTTTTATAGTTGCAGCCTATCCATCTATTCATCCCCGAGGTTGTTTTGCTCGGTTACGGCTTGTGTCTGACTCCCCACCGATCCGCTAAACGCAGCTTTCGACCGCGAGCCGCTAATTAACACAAACCAGGCGCAAAGCCAATATGGTTGTGGTTAAGCTGAGACAATGATATCCAACTGTTCAGATTCAAATGTCCCCCGTAAGGATTCCTGGTCGTCCCAGAGCTCGCTCGATCAAGCACATCAAGGCTCTCTCTCTCACTCTCTCTCTCTCTCACTCTCTCTCTCACCTGTGCACCCTGAGCCCTGTAACGAATTAGGCCATAGAGGTCAAGTGTGAGGGGTCAAGTTCGGCACACTCAGAGACCGTACAGGGGTGAACTTGAACCGCCTGACTTGCCAGACTGATGGGGTCTGATGACGATAAGTGGAGCAGCCTGTGTGTGTGGGTGTGTGTGTGTTTGTGTGTGGGCTTCTTGCATGGAAAAAAAAAGTGTTATGGGAGGTTCTCCATGCAGCTAGCTGTGAGGTCATACACAAGGTACTGTAGAAAAGAATTATGATTATTTATTATAACATTTGCTAATCAGAGCTTTACCCTGCTGTGCAACAACAGAGACCTGCAGATTGTGTTTTGTGACTTTATCATACGGCAGAGCTTGTGTGTTTTTTCTTATCATAGTATTTATTTACTGTGGAGGCATAAGTTGTAAAAGGACATAACACAGTGCAGCGAGTTGTGTTAGGAGACTGAACAAAGGACATGGTTTGGGCCTGTTCTCTATGGTGTCCAGCTTTTACTTACAAATACTTTATAGTTACTTTCCTTCTTTTGTCATTCTCTTTCTCTGACTTACACCAACACACACTGATTCCATTTCTTACTCACTTGCTCGTCAGCGGATCTGTTCATCTCCATCTCACTGTTACGCCTATATGCACTCTGACCTATTAACTTTTACTTACTCGCTTTCTCTCAGTCGTTCACTTGTTTACTTACTCACTCATCCACCCATCTACCTGTTTACTCATTTGTTCACTCGCCTACTCACTCACTTGTTCACTCACCTACTCACTCACTTGTTCACTTACCTACTCACTCACTCATTTGTTCACTTACCGGCTCACTCACTCATTTGTTCACTCACCTACTCACTCACTCACTTACTTGTTCACTCGCCTACTCACACACTTGTTCACTTGCCTATTCACTCACTCATTTGTTCACTCACCTACTCACTCACTCACTTACTTGTTCACTTACCTACTCACTCGCTCATTTGTTCACTCACCTACTCACTCACTTGTTCACTCGCCTACTCACTCACTTGTTCACTTACCTACTCACTCACTCACACACTTGTTCACTCGCCTACTCACTCACTCGTTTGTTCACTTACCTACTCACCTACTCATTTGTTCACTTACCTACTCACTCAGTTGTTCACTTACCTACTCACTCACTCACTTGTTCACTTACCTACTCACTCACTCATTTGTTCACTCACCTACTCACTCATTTGTTCACTCACCTGCTCACTCATTCACTTACTTGTTCACTCGCTCACTCACTCACTCACTTGTTCACTCGCCTACTCACACACTTGTTCTTGCCTATTCACTCACTCATTGGTTCACTCACCTACTCACTCACTCATTTGTTCACTCACCTACTCACTCACTCAGTTACTTGTTCACTTACCTACTCACTAGCTCATTTGTTCACTTACCTACTCATTCACTCATTTGTTCACTTACCTACTTACTCACTCATTTGTTCACTTACCTACTCACTCACTCACTCACTCATTTGTTCACTCACCCACTCACTCACTCAATTGTTCACTCGCCTACTCACACACTTGTTCACTTGCCTATTCACTCACTCATTTGTTCACTCACCTACTCACTCACTCACTCGTTCACTCGCCCACTCACTCACTTGTTCACTTACCTACTCACTCATTCACTTGTTCACTCACCTACTCACTCACTCACTTGTTCACTCACCTACTCACTCACTCACTTGTTCACTCACCCACTCTTTCATTCAACTGCTTACTCACCTACTCATCTATTCACCCACTCATCCTCTCACTAATTCATAACTTGCTCATCAATTCATTTGCTCGTCTACTCATTTGTTTACTTACCTACTCATTCGCCTACCCCCCACTCACCTCTACATTCGCTTGATCACTTAATCACTCATTCACTCACTCATCTACTTACTTATTTGTTTATTCACTTACTCATTCACTCTTCCACATCTCACTCACCTACTCACTTATAATTTTACTCATCCCACAGTCTTTCACCCAGACTACTAATTTCATAACTCACTCACTCATTGATTCATTTTCATCCACTCATTTGTTTACTTACCTACTCATTCACCTACCCACCCACTCACCTCTCCATTCCACCTAACCACTCATTCACCTACATGAAATGCTTACTCATTTACTCACCCACCCACTAGCTCATCACCAACTCATCACTCACTCACTCACTCACTCATCATTATCACTTACTTATTTGTTTATTCACTTACTCATTCGCTATTGCCAATCTTAGCTTTTTAGTCACTTATTCACTCATCCACTCACTCATCTACTCATTCCTTTACTCATCCATCCACTCACTCATTCACCTACTGTTTTACCTATTCACCCACTCACTCACCTCTATACTCACTTGTGCACTCACTTACTAACATTCTTATTTGTGACTCCCCATGGCAAAACCAGTCGCTTGTCGCAACAGAGGTTTCTGGGAAAAACGACTGTTTATGTTGTGTGGGGTAAAATTTTGGATTTTTTGTTTTGAAGCAGTGGAAGGTCTATATTGTACTGTTCTGAATAAATTTTGCTGAAAAACTTCTTTTCCATCCTAAGAAAATGACTTTCTTGAGGTGAGGAATTCATTTCCAGCAGAATGTTAAATGTTTCTGTTTTGACCGCTCTACTCCAATATTTACTCCAAACCACTCGTTGAGTAGCGTGAAGATATTTCTCCGGAATCCATCTTCGTCTCCCGAATTCAGTTAACCTAACGCAGATAGGCTATCCGTGTGGCTGTGAATGCAGCGTAGGCTACCGTAAATGCAAACGTAGCCGCGACCGCACCGAGCGTCTGTGAGTGCTACGTCGATAGTCAACTTCAAAGGCAGATTTCTCCGTTTCTCACTTGGCGTGACAGGAGAAACCCGACTCCTTTGAATGTTGATATCTCAGTCACATGTCGTCCGATTCATTCGATATAGGTATCGTTTTGAAGCTTGATTTATGCCCTTTCATGGAAACATAATAACTAAATTTTTTAAATTTGCGACAAGTGACTGGTTTTGCCATGCAGAGTCACATTTACTCACTCACCCCCTACTAGCTCATTCACTCAGTCATGCGCCCTCCCACTCTTTCACCTACTCACCCTTTCGCTCACTTGTGCATTCACTTATCTATTCACATCATTTGTTAACTCACCTACTCATTTATCTGTCCACCCACTCACTCACTCCTGTACTCATTTATTCACTCAGCTCATTTACTCAGCTACTCGCTAACACTCTCTCTCTTACGCACTCACCCAGCACTCTTTCACTCAGCCACCCACCAACTCATTCACTCACCTACTCACATACTTGTCCACTCATGTACTCATTCACCTACCCACCCACTCACACACTTTTATCCTCACTTGTTAACTCATCCACTCATTCACTCAGGCTCATAACCAGTTTATTCGCTCACTCATTTACTCTCTCACTCGTCTACTCGTTTGCTCACTTACTCGCCCACTAACACACCCACTCCATCATCTACTCTCTCTCTCACCCACTTACTCACTTCCACCGCTCTTATTCTCTCACCCACCCAAACACTCACCCGCATACTCACTCTCTCACCCACTCAGTCACTCTCACTTACTCACTTGCCCTCTCCCTCCCTCACACACACACACACACACACACAAACACCCACCCGCCCACCCACACACACCCACGCACAGCATTGGCTCTCACACCTGGAACAGATAAGGGTCCTTTCATGTCGGTGAGGCTCTCCCGAGGTCAGCGTGCTCCGCTGTACACAGAGCGTTTTACAAGGCGAGAGCGAAAGCTATTGAAGAAATGAAATGTAACCGAATCCCGCCCGAGATTGCCAGGTGCCACCGAGAGAGAGAGAGAGAGAGAGAGAGAGAGAGCGAGAGTGTGTGTGTGTTTCATTGTGTGTGTTTTTTATTAGTCAGCCAACCTTGAGTCTCTGGCACTCAACATGTCTTACAAGTTGTTATGTTTACTCTCGAAACGGGAGCAGTTCGCGTCAACGTCTGCCGTGTCATTTCGTTTATCAAGAGCACATATACGTAAGAAAAAATCTACATGTGTCAAGGCTATTCCCCCTTCTCCTCGTTTACCCCGCGTTAAAGAGATACAGCAGGCTCTTCGGGAAGCCCCGCGCCTCCTCGCATTAACCTCTATCCTCGGGGCATTTGCCTCTCCCCGTCTCCGACATGACGTGCGCTATTGTAAACGATAGTTTCCGAGCGGGGATCAAACGCGTCCCAGACGATAAATAAAAATCAGAATGGCGCGTTGCCGTGCCGAAGCGCGCAAACATTAGTGGGGCCCCGGCACGATGTGGCTCGTGTCACCCAGTGTCAAGAGATCAAAAAAAGCAACGGCAAGTGAAAAAAAAAGGGATAAACAAGCGTGCCTTATATGCATATTGGGTGACGCTTGTTTCATCTGCATGAGAAATGCGGCTGCGGCGCGCTCGGATCAGAAAGGAGGCGGTTCAATTTCTGTCGCGGCTAATACGCTCCTTATGAGGTTAGCCTTGCTGTATAAGGCCTCGACTGGGCCCGAGGCGGCCACGTTTGCGGTTTTTGAGGTCCGGCTTCCTCCCTGTATGGTCTCCATTAGACGTGCTTCTGTTCCTTAAGCGCTGGCTCCTTGAGAAAGAGAAAGAAAGTGGGGAGAGGGAGGGAGGGAGGGACGCCTCTTTTGCTTATTTGGAAATGGAGAGGAATGGCATTCGGTTCACTTGTACTTTTATTTGCTTGCTGTCAGTTTTACAGCGGTGGGCTGTTGCGTTTATGGCGTTTTGGAGGCCCCTCTCTCTCTCTCTCTCTCTCCCCCCTATGAGTGTTGAGGTGTGTTTGAGGTGTGTGTGTTTCTGAGAGTGTGTGTGCTAGTTGTGGGTCAGATGGAGTTTCTGTAGCCCCAGGTTGGGGAGCACCGGAGCGCGCGGTGCTCCTACTTTCCACCGCTGACTGATCCCTGACACGCGTGTCCCCCGTAAAGTTTCCCGCGCAGGTGTAATTCCCTGTAAAATGGCCTGTAATTTACTGGCCTTTGGGAGCACGGCGTCTCTGGGCGTGAAAATCAATAGGACGGCGGAGAGGGATTCGCCCTGGCCTTTCGGCTGTGTGCCGTCGAGGCAGCAGTTAGGCTAATTCTGTGATGGCAGAGGGAAAGAGAGAGGGGTGGACTGAGGGGGAGGAAGGTGGAGTGGGTGGGGGGCTGGGATATCTGCCTCTCTATCTGAGACGGATCAATGTTTTACAACAGCATCATTTAACCTTTCCCCACTAGCATCCATGCTCTGTTTTCACCAAACCGTTCACCCTCCCCTCTTTCCCTCCTCCCGCAAGCCACTATCACCGTACTGGAGCAGGGCTTTTAGCAGGATTTCGGAGCGGAGATCTAACCCCGTAGCTGTACCACGAGCCCTGCCGGGATACGTGCCCGGGAGATGGAGAGGAGATGAGAGGAGGGAAGTTCACCCATCACCTCCATGCATCTCGACCCCTGTTGCCTGCCAGCCTGGCGCAGATCGCCCCGGGCGGCATGGTGAGGCGAGGCGAGGCGCGGCACGGCGGCACGTTTTTGCGAACCCCCTCACTCCAGTTGTTCCAAAGGGAAGCCATGCGGAAAACATGCATTGAATCTTACAAGGCGCTGCATGTATAATGTAGCACATGACACCCAATATAGCCTATGAATAATAAAACGAGAGCTCGCTCTCCCCGCAGCTCAACAAATCAGCTAATTCTATCACGCCGGTCCGCCGTGTTGTGAGAGGATGGCTGCGGGATACACTCCTGAATATGCATTGTGTTTGTTGCTGCTTAGCAATATGGGTTTTTTTGTAACGTCGTAGCCAAAAGAATTCACAGGGAATTCCAGGGTTTTCTATAAGGAATGAATGTTTGCTTTAATGTCGTGCTCATTCCTCTAAAGTCTGCTTGTGCACAATCATGGCACTGTGGTCTGAGTGTTGGTGAACGTAAGACTGGAGATTCAAATCCTGCGAGAGCCTAAAAACCACACTTGGGGACCTTGAGCAGGGCCCTTAACCCCATGTTGCTCCGGGTTTTCTGTCCCTGAAAGTAGGAAATGGTAGCATGTCTGCGTAAGAGTGTCTGGTAAATGAAGTACTGTGGCTCTTTTAGTTTTGGTTTTTTTTTTGGCCGACCCATGTTTACTCGGGCAGGAATGCTCGACCAGCTTGATGCTAAACGTTGGTAGGGGTTCAGAACCAATTCTTATTATAATCAAAGATAATTTATGGAAATGCAATTTACATTAAAGGGAACTACAAGCCCTCAAAGTTACACATGGCATGTGATGAGTAAAACTAGGAAGACAATCAATAATTTTGGGCTGATATATTGTGTTGGTTATAATTATGCTTAGATTAAATGTCAGTGTTTATTTAATTGTCAATTTAAAAAAAATCAGATTAAAACATGGAAGATAGACCCTTCACAAGTATTAGTGTTGTCATTGTGTAGTTTGTCCTCTAGAGGGCACACTGCATCTAAACTGCTGGCTTTTTTGTGTTTTTATACATTTGACTCAAAACTTAAAATCGGTATCGCTTTAAAATCAAATATCGGTCAATTACTCATTTATTACTGATTCACTCGCTCTCCATCAGTGCTGCTATAACTTGTGCCAACAGTGATGAGATTTGCATTGAGGAGTAGCACAAACAGATCTGAGGTAGCGTGTGAAATGGGTTTTAGCTGCAACGATCCTGCATCCTCGAATCACTATCCTGATTACAGCCGTGACATGAAACATGCCATAAGTCATCGTAGGTCGGGTCGACGTGATGGAAGCAAACCTCTGCTCGAAGCCTGCGAGCAGGGAGGAGAGGCCAAGGCGGCGCGGGTTTTGCGGCCAGATCTCATTGTGTCCTTGCAGATTGGCAGCAAGCGCAATCACATGTTTCTGATTTATTAGATAGGTGAGGAAATTAATTTCGCTCCGAAATGCGCAGTCGGAAATTAGATGGAGAAACTGTGTGAAAGAATCTGTGATTGCCCCCAGCCCTAGCCCCCTCCCCACTCCCTCTCTCAACACCCCCCGCCCAAAGCCACCCCTCCGGAGGTGCAGATAACTGCTGATCTCCTCTACGCTATTAATGAAAAACGTATTCTATGTGCGCGGCGAGAAATGGCCCGAGCAGCTGAGTGGTAATTATCTCTGCCCCCACCGAGTGCTGATTGTGGACCCGGCAGGCCACAATAATGCCCATCTAAAACCGGATTCTGTACAACAAGATCAATCAGCACTGGGCCCTGCTGACCCGAGACCTGACTCTCTACTTTTGATGTGACTGCAGACTCAAAGATTGGTTTTGTGTGAATGTTGATCATGCGTCATTGAACAAGGAGCTGAAGAGCATTGCGTGGGGATTAATCAAAGTCAAATGAACTTTGTCATTTCAGTTTTATAAAGTGAGATCAGACAACACAAGTACAGTTTTAACAGGACGCAGAAAGGCAAATAGAACACACATTTCTGAATAGATTTGTCTAAAATGTGCAGGAGAAGATTTTACCTGACAATCTAAACAGGGGACACAAGTGGAAGATGCTTGCTGGATTGTAAATTCTGTTTACTGTTATGTGCATTTGATGAACAGCGATGGCCCAAGAGATGCAAAATTAACTTGTTTTTGTGCAAATCAATCATTTCTGAAAACTCCGGCATCAGTGACTACGTGTGGACGGGGAAAACGTAGCGCCATAAGTGTTTGACAGGAAACTTGTTGACGTCAGGTGTGTGATGTTCGTTTACTTCAAGGACTGAATATGGATACTGTCAGAGCAAAGATTCTCATCACCCTAATTCCAGCTATTTGTGCTTGCTTGCAACTGCTAACGTTCAAAAGTAACTCGACTTCCCTATCTGTCCATACAAAGCACCCTTTATTTGCAGCTGGAAGTAAAAGTCATTGTAACCGGATGTAATTCTTTCTTTTTCTCCAGGATTCTTATTGGCTGACGTGATTCTACGCGACTCTTGACGGCGTATTCGTCCGGATTCGTGTGTACAGAGATATTTGTGAAAACGAGCTCATGTGTACCAAGTTATTTTCGAAAACAGACATTTGGGAGGTTGTACTTTATCAACCTCGGAGATATTATGGCCGATACTCTTAGCTGCTCTTTTATAATAATAAGTTGGTAACTGCGCTCAGCGAGGGATACTGAATATTCCTCTCTCAACTGGTATTGTCGGCAAGTAGACTGGCAAGCTGACAGGCGGCAAAGAGAGGGTTTCCTGTCTGGCTCCTTAGCTGATCAGTTGGTTTACCTTAAATAATGCTGCTACCTGCCTTCCTGTTTGCTTCGTTACCTTGTGCGGTTACCTATGAATAAGGGATTGCAACAGTGAGCTTTTTCTGGTACCGTGACGTTCCGCCGCCTTTACCAGAGAATGGTCAGCCGTCTGCGCACGCGTGTAGACACACGACACGAGACGCGCAATCATACAAACACTTACAGACAAGCCCACGTCTCTGTCACGTGCGCAAACACACAATCACACGAAAACGCAAGGCACATCCCCAACACGCTCAGTCATCGCACTCCCGATTCTAGCCGCACGTGTGCACGTTCACCCATCCGGATTTTTGATTGTTTCTCTTTCTCTCCCTCCCTCTCTCTCTGTCTCTGCGTCCTACTCTCTTTCCATTTGCTTCCCCATCAGGACCATTCCTCCATTTTCTCAGAGTAGAATGCAAATTGGTCGAAACACTGATCAGAACTTATTACAAAATGGAGCCTTGCTTGGAGGAGGAAGGGATGGGATGGGTGGGTGGGTGGGTGTGATTGTGAGGGGGGGAGAGAGGAAGAGAATGAGAGAGGAGTGCGTCAGTATGAGGAGGAGACGGAGGGGAGGGGAGGGGAGGGGCTGGGACAGAGCCTGCAGGAGGGGAGTGTCGCTCTGTGGTGGGAGATGGGAAAATTTGATTTATTATTTTTTTCGCTTCTTTCTTGGGGTCTTCAGAAATGGGGTGGGGGTGGAGGTGGTGGTGGTGATTTTTTTTTTTTTTTGGGTAGGGGAAAGGGTCCAGTAATGGCGCCTTGCCGTTTTCTTATATATGGAGAAGGTGGGAAATGAAAATAATTTGCAGACAAGCGACACCCCATGCTGCTTCTGTTCGTCCGGCTGGGACCATCATTCCTTCCGTCTGTCTGATTCAGTCCCGGTCTCCTTGCGATCCTCCTTGGACCCCTTTCATCCGAACCACCCCAAGGTTACCCCACATCTGTACGTCTAATCACACGGGCCGGGTTGAGGGGAGGTCGGAGAGGAGGGGGGATGAATTTGTTGTGCCCCCATCATCATAATCATCATCGCTGGATTGCATGCTTGCCCATTCACCATTACACATTCAAGCCCCGGTTCGGACTACTCTGCTCGGCTCTGTTCGGCTCGGCTCAGCGCACCCTGCTGCGATGAATGAGTCTGACCTTGGCAAATTGAGAGACTGAAATGCGATCATTTCTGATAGTCTGTGTATTTTTTTGGTGGACGGTGGTGGTGGTGGTGGGAGGGGAGAATTTCTCCTTTACGTGACCTGTACGGGATTAACGGTGGGCCTCAACTACAGCAGGTGTACAATTGCACTTTTTTTTTCTTCCACCCGATTGATTCGTGCAAAGACAGAGGTGTCCGCTGCATATGTGAGCCATTACAGCTAATCATGGCAGTTAAGGCTCTTACACCTTTGACCCGAGCCGATCGTTTCTTGAACTTTTGTCAGGAACAATAAAAAAGGAGCAGGCACTTCAGGAATCCCGTCTCACCAGATTTTGCTGCCGTCGCTCACGTTTTAAGCGGTTTACTTTGCAATTAAGTCTGAGAGGGACCCGATTTACGCCGTTAATGGCTGTGGATTTTCGTCCTCTCGGTTCCCAACATTTACGAAGATTGTGTTTTCGTTTCCTCATCAGAGACCGCCGAATTTCCGAATGTTTGCGTATACCTAAAAGAACCGGACTGCCCTACACGATTTCTGCCTTTCTTTTATTTCCCCCCACCGCTGCAGTTCCCACTTTCGGTCAGAAGATGGCATGCCCTGGCCAGCTTTCGCACGTCCCGAGAGCCGAAATGCGCACTCGTTCACCCGTGACTTTCTTGCTGCGGCCCCCGCTACCTCTCCCCACCACATCCAATACCCCTTTCTCCCCCCGCCATGATCCCCCCCCCTTCCCTCGCCATCCAGGGGGCCGAGTCAGTGAGGTGGCAGTTCTAACAAGCTGCCAGGGACCGCGCCGCTCAAATGAGCCAAATCAAAGAGAAAGGGGGGTGGGGTGGGGTGGGGGGGATAGGTAGCACCACAAGCCCCCCGCAGCGAACAGCCATTCGGCAGAATATGAAATGAATTTGTATGGCCTGACAAGATAAGCCCGAGGATAACCCCCCCCACCCTCCTCTCCCCTCCCGCCCAAGCTTCTGCACCCCCCACTCAACCCAACCCAAACCAAACACCACCTTCCCGCTACATGTCCCCAACACACAACAAAGCAAAGGCCGCTCAACAAAACAACGGCCCCGAAAACGCACCAACCGAGACGATCTAATACGAAACCGCGTTCATGTGAAGTCCGCATTCCCCCCCCAACTAATCCGCCGGACGCTTTCTTCCTGGGCCGGCGCTTGTTTGTTGTTCGGAAAGGCGTAGGATGGATGGGATGGAGGTGATGCTGAGCGGGGTGCTTTGTGCGAGATTTTCTGTTCTAGCTCTGTCGTTTGTGTTTGCGCGAGCTTTGTCTGGAGGCCTTATTCGCACATGGCTTGAGCTCTTCTCAAGCTGGCATGTGCTGGATTAAGCAGCGAAAATCATCGCTCTCTCTCTCTCTCTCTCCCCTTTTTTCCCCCCATTTGGTGTCTCTCTCCTCCACCACCACCACCACCACCCTCCCTTGCCTGGCTCTCTCCCCCTGTCGGTTTGTGACTCCTCATCTCTCCTCTCTGTTGCTCTGTCCCTCTTTCTGCTTGCCCCTCTGGGCCCAGGTCACCCCGGAAAGAAACACACACACACACACACATATACACACACACACACACACACACACACACAGCACGCTCAGGCTTCCTGCCAGATCTGGCAGCTTTAGTCTGTCACCTCCACAATGCACTATCACTTCACACACATTTAAACGCACACACACACACACACACACACACACACAGAGGTGTGGAGCTTTGTCATGATCTTGACTCCTGAGCGCAGGGTTCTGCATTAGGAAAAATAAAAGCAGAGTTACTGCCTACAGCCCCAAAAGCCTCCGAAAAGTAGTTTCCCGTTTCTGAAAGATTTAACACACAATCTTGTTTATAATGTTCCTTTTTTTTTCCATTTGGTCTCTATCTTCTCTGTTCCGTCGTGCCAAACTTTAATTCCCACTGTCTTCCACAATATGTAGCACTCTTGTAACACAGAATTGAAAACCGCAGCATAAGAAAGAGCCCCACACCCCACACTTTTTTTTCACCGTTCTTTCTCTTTTCTTTTCTTTTTTTTTTTTTTTTCTTTTGGCTTTTTCCAGTTTTTCAGCTCCACTGAGCTTCAAAAATTGCACAGTGAATGCCGGCTTCACCTCGGCCCGCTCTGCGAGATGCTCTTACAGGAGATGCGGAGCCGCAAGGACCTGCGCACGCTTAACTAAAAGTTAACGGCACATACTTCCATTCCGGTCCTCGTCACGTGAATCCCATCCACCCCCCAAAAAATCTCTTTTGTACCTACCAATTCCTGACGTGATTCTGTTGTCCGAATGGCTGCACCAGTAACAATGTTTTTCCCCCCAGCATGCATTGGAGGCGGTCAGAGGTAGCCATTAGCCAGACGGACTTTTTCCCTGAACTCCATTGAGCCCCGGGTCCCGGTGTTTTTGGGGTGGGGGGGTGTTGTTGGAGCGGGTGGAAAATGTACCATAGGCTGTCGCTGTCATTTATGGGTTTTTTGGGTGTTTTTTTCCCGGTGAGAATGTGGAGAATCATTTTTTTATCCTCTCTTCCATTATTCAGGTATTTTTCCTTCTCCCCCCCCCAAAAAAAGAGTGGCCTTTGTCGTGCTAGAATAGCTTTATTTTGCGGCATTGTCCGCTCTCGCGGTCGGGTGTTCGCCCCGTCTTCCTCTTGGCTCCCTGACTTGAATACTGTCGTCATCGTTCTCATTCAGACTCTGTAAAGTTGGGCGCAACATGCAGAGAGGCTTTTTAGGAAGTTTCTTTTTTTTGTTATTTCCTTCCTCTGTCAGACACTATGTGCTCAGGTGCTTATTGTGTGGCGACTTGAACTTAGAACAGACGATAAAGGGGAACATTGCAGCGCTCGTCGGAGCCCAACTGTAAGTCATTTCTAAACGCTTTTGTGAGCGGCGCCGTCTTGCAGAACTGGAAGTGTTTTTTTGGGGGGGGGTTTTGCACTTTGGTTTTTCTGCCCAGTCACAATGGGAGCAATCTCGGCAGAAAAGCCGCTCCCAAACGCCGCAAAATGGACGCAAAAAAAGGGAGGAGGAGGAGGAGGGGTGCTTTAAATCTGGGGCAATTCGGAATTGGACCTGCCCTTGCGGTAACCCTCCTCTTAAGTGTGCTAGTAGGAACTATTTCCTCTCTCGAACCCGTCCGGCTGAGACGCAGGTGACAAGACGTCTGCCACCTCCGTCCTAATCCACGTTCCCCTTTTCTGCAGAAAGCCCCTTTTTTGCTCCATAATAGACAGTCACAGGCTGATTTGGGTGGTGTGAAAATGAAGTGTAAAAATTAAAAAGTCATTTGTCGAATGGCACATGGGTTTATTTGATAATTGGCAGCGGTCAAAAAGGTCAGATTAAATCTTTAAAACATCAATTTGATATTTTTTGCAGTTAGTTTTCATTTCTCTGTTATCTGTTCATTTATTACAATTTGTCCTCGACCAATTGTTGATTGTTGGTTTGCTTAAAACGGTTTGCATGTAAAATATTAAAATGGAAATTAATTTTAAATAATTAGCAAATGTTAAAATGGTTTAGATTTTTTTGTATGGTCATTTTAATACACATTGTATTATTTAGCTTTAGTCAAGAAATTAGACTGCGATTGAACAAAAAGTGGACAGTTTTTTTTTGTTTTTTTTCCCCCCATATTCATTTAAAAGCAAACATACAATTTTTATTCAGAAAAAAAATCATTTTACCTTTTTAATTTAGAGATGGTTTTGCCTTGTTTCCCGACTCCCAGAACGATGGTATGCAGCCCACCCTGCAGTTTCAGGCTGGGGAAAAGCCTGCTATACACACACGCACACGCACACACACACACGTACACACACACACACACACACACACGCTTTGACTGGACTGCCCAAACCGAGTCCATACTAAGAGAAATATTAATGTGTCCACAACATATGACCAAGAAGCTCACAACACGATCTTTCCAAAACAAGAAAGCTTTGTGTAGTTTTTAGAAAATATTTTTATTCATAAGGAAATAATAATTATTTATTAGTCATTATTAAACAGTAAATATTTATCAATAATTGTATATATTTATTAATAT
>JAVGVS010000013.1:641406-753906 GCA_032718565.1 Distichodus sexfasciatus
GTGTGTGTGTGTTCTTGTACTTGCTACTTAGTGAGAACCAAATTGAGTTTTTAACCGGCAGAGTGAGGACATTTTTGGGAGGTGAAGACTTTTTTTAGTGGTCCTCACTTCTTTAAACTGCTTTTACAAAAAAAAAAAAACAAGTTTATTTGCAAAACTAAAAGTGTAGAAAGATTAGCTTTTGGTTACTGAGGTTATGGTTAGGGTCATGTTTAGGGTTAGGTGTAGTATTATTTAGGTACAGTAATATAGAAGTACAAGCACAAGGATGTGTGTGTGTTGAGGTGTGTATGTGTATGTGGGGTGGCGTGTTGAGGTGTGTGTGTTTGTGTGTGTATGTGGGGTGGCGTGTTGAGATGTGTATGTGGGGTGGCGTGTTGAGGTGTGTGTGTTTGTGTGTGTATGTGGGGTGGCGTGTTGAGGTGTGTGTTGAGGTGTTTGTGTATGTGGGGTGGCGTGTTGGTGTGTGTGTGTTTGGGGAGGTGGCGTGTTGAGGTGTGTGTGTCTGTGTGTATGTGGGGTGGCGTGTTGAGTGGTGTGTGTGTTTGTGTGTGTGTTGAGGTGTGTGTGTATGTGGGGTGGCGTGTTGGTGTGTGTGTGTTTGGGGGGGTGGCGTGTTGAGGTGTGTGTGTTTGTGTATGTATCTGGGGTGGCATGTTGAGGTGTGTGTGTGTTGAGGTGTGTGTGTATGTGGAGTGGCGTGTTGAGGTGTGTGTATGTGGGGTGGCATGTTGGTGTGTGTGTGTTTGGGGGTGGCGTGTTGATTGGTGGGTGTGTGTTTGGGGGGTGGCGTGTTGAGGGGTGTTTCTATGTGGGGTGAGGGGTGTGTGTGTGTGTGTGTTTGGTGGGTGGCGTGTTGAGGTGTGTATGTGGGGAGGCGTGTTGAGGTGTGTATGTGGGGTGGCGTTTTGAGGTGTGTGTGATTGTGTGTGTGTGTGTGTATGTGGGGAGGCGTGTTGAGGTGTGTATGTGGGGTGGCGTTTTGAGGTGTGTGTGATTGTGTGTGTGTGTGTGTATGTGGGGTGGCGTGTTGAGGTGTGTATGTGGGGTGGCGTGTTGAGGTGTGTGTGGGGTGGCGTTTTGAGGTGTGTGTGATTGTGTGTGTGTATGTGGGGTGTCGTGTTGAGGTGTGTGTGTGGGGTGGTGTGTTGAGGTGTGTGTGTTTGTGTGTGTGTGTGTGTGTGTTTGTGTGTGTGTGTTTGGGGGGTGACGCGTTGAGGTGTTTGTGTGTATGTGGGGTGCCGTGTTGAGGTGTGTGTGTGTGTTTGGGGGTTCAAACCAGACCGTCTTTAGCTTCTCGCTCTCCAAAACTAGTGTTGAAGTTAAAGTCACGCGGCTACACCTAGCATTAAATCTCCCTTACATGATTTTTAGTGGCGGAATTAGGGATCTATCGTTTACCACAAATGACGACCGGCGCATACGTTCCATCCGAGCGCAAAGAGAGACATCAGAAAAATAAAAGAGAACGAATCCGAATCTGAATCACCGAATCGTTTTCCCCCTCGACTTTGAAAGTCCTCCACAGTGGCTGCCGTTGGACCTGTAATCTGAGACTTATTAGGCACATCACTAGCGGGCAGGACGGCGTTGTGGAAATAACAGCATGAATTTGTAAACGATTCACGGCCTCCGGGGGTTGCCGGAGAGGGACGGCGTTTCCACGCAGGTGATCGCCGAGGGGTCACCTAATTGGGAGCCGTTTCGTGTAACCAACCGCGCCGACGCCTCGCATATTTATGTGCATATTTTACTGTTTAATGTCTCTTTTATTTCCAGATTTTTTGCCTAGCTCGTAATTTAATCTTTTTTCGTGCCCCCCACCCCCTTTTATCATGTCCCTCTCCCTTCGCCCGACGTGTACGACTGTGTTTCTCAGCGATTCTCTGTGTTGTCTGAATGAAATTTGGAGGGGGAGAGAGACAGAACCTCAGGGTTTACGAGGAGCTGGTTTAAAGTCCTATCAGTATGTTGTGTGGGTTTTTATTTATTTATTTTTAATCTTTTTTCCCTCCTTTTCTCTTTTTTTTTTAATCTCTCTCTCCCTCCTTCTTTAAGGGAGAAGGGGGCTGCTGCAGCTGCTGGGTGGGGGTTAGGGGTGTTGGGCAGTCATAAATATTAGAAACTGCGGGGAGACAAAGGGGCTAAAATGGAAAGGCTTGGCTGGACGAGGGGACCAGGCCATGTCATGTACCTCAGTCATTTTTCTTCTGCGCTTAGAACTCAGTCAGGGGTTTAATTGGAATCCAGACTTCAAAGCAGCCCTCGCCAACCCCCTTCCACACCACCACCACCACCACCACCCCATCCCCGGTTACTGCCCTCCCCTCCTCTCTTCTCCCCTGCCTTCCTCCAGCTCGGTCCACTCTGCTCCCAACATGGCCACAGATGTCAGATCAGTACCACCACCGTATGCACTGTCTCGGCTCTCAGTGATTTTCTGTTAAAATACGTTTCGTTGTCTCGAGAGCTTGAATCGAAGGCAACTGGACTTCTTGAAGACGTTTCACCTTTCATCCGAAAGACTTCTCCACTAAAAGTTTTCTGCATCGTCTTTGACAAAACATCTTTCAAAACATCAAGAGTCTAAAACATGTCTGTACGTTCTCAGTGATCCAAGACAGTCATTGAAACGTCTTCAGGAACCTAAAAGAGGTTCAGGTGCCCTCGATTCAAACTCTCAAGACTACCGTGACCTGGACGTCTGAGAAGCTACTGACATATGTTTTTCTTGTGTTATTGACAGTCGTCTTCGCAAATCCGGCATTTCTTTAACCTTTGTATTCAAATGTATAAATCAACGAACGGCCAGGTCACATGGAAAGACTTGTTGGGTTTTGGGAACACATCACAACATCCTGGAAATGCAATGTCATTGCAAGACTTTTATATGATGTGTGACTAAAGAGTGTGAGATAAAAGCTGGTTCACAATCTTACGTTTACAATTATGGCAACGTGCTTTTCCAAAATCCAACTCCAACTGGCTTTGTCTTGCTGGACCAATTTGGGATTAAGACCAACCAAAATGCAAATTAGTAGACTTCTGTTTACTACAAACTGAACCTGCAATTGTTTTAAAATGAAAGACAAGCAGTCCACATTATGGTAAAAAAAAGCGATGTCAAACTGTGGCTCTAGAAAAACTGACAGTTCAAAGTCAAAGTATACTTTATTGTCATCTCTACTATATACAAGTGTATAGAGAGACGAGACGACGCGGCTCCAGTTTCTACAGTACAAAGAACAACTAAAGCACTTAGAGGAAGCATCTATGCACAGACTACAAAATATACAATTTCTAAATCAGAATTAGAAAAGAGCTACTGTGCCAAATAGTTACATGCGGAATTCAAACTACAATGTTGCTCTTGGAATTATTGTTTTGCATTGAATGTGCTTATGATCTGCGGAAGCTGAATATGACAATTAGGCAATACAGGCAGTATATTTTTTTTAAAAACCTGTTTTTATAGTATCTAAGTGAAATATGAGAGAGGTTCAATAATATATGCAAATATTGTAACAGCAGTCAAATGAAGAAAACTACAACTTGTAATATGTACAGTAATGTTCAGTAACACATGTCAATATCGTAACAACAGTCAAATGTAGATAAATTACAATCGGTAATATGAGCAAATAATGTTTAGGAAAATTATAATCAGTAATATGTGCAAATAATGTTTCAGAAAATTCCAATCTGTCATATGTACAAATAATGTTTCGGAAAATTATAATCAGTAAAATGTGCAAATAATGTTTTGGAAAATTACAATCAGTGAAATGTGCAAATAATGTTTTGCAAAATTACAATCAGTGAAATGTGCAAATAATGTTTTGGAAAATTCCAATCAGTAATATGTGCAAATAATGTTTCAGGAAATTCCAATCAGTAATATGTACAAATGATGTTTAGGAAAATTATAATCAGTAAAATGTGCAAATAATGTTTTGGACAGTTACAATTAGTAATATGTACATATAATGTTTAGGAAAATTATAATCAGTAATATGTACAAATAATGTTTCAGTAATATATGCAAATATTGTAACAACAGTCCAAGTGGAGAGATACAGTTTCAGTTATACACTGGTGGTATATCAAGTTCTCAGAATTTTGACACAAAATAGTATGAAATCTGACCTCAGACTTTAGACATGCCTGGCATAAGCGCTACCTTTCTGACTTTCAATAAGTGTGTCTTCAAACATCAGCTGAGAACATCAGCTTGTCATTATGAACACACCACAGAGCAACACGCAGTGCACCACAACCAAATGTGACCTTTGCATTTGACCCATTCGTGAAGAAGCAGTGTGCAGCTGACACGCGCAGCGCCCGGGAAGCAGTCCTCGGAGACGGTACCTTGCTCATGAGTACCTCAGTGGCACCCTTAGCGCTAGGGGATTTGCACCGGTGACTTTCAGATCACAGATCTCCTCTCTTTGCTCACTTTACCAACTTGGAGTGGAGCTGGACTCGCCGGCGCCCCTGTCGGTCGAGTCTTTTAAGTTCAGGGCGCCTACTTTTGTTGTCGCACGGCGATAATTTCAGTTCACCTCCGGACCGAGTTCCTGCACTTTATTTTTGGCTAATTGGGAGAATTATCAACATGTTTCAGACGTGAGGAGAGGAAAGTGAAGTTGGTAATGGGTCTGAGGGAGCAAAGGGAGGAAAGAAAAAAAGCGGAGGGTGAGAAAAATTGTCTATAGTGTAATTAATGGCAGGCCTGGGTGGTTGATACTGTGTAATATATGCACCACTATAATTAAGCACTCGGGTTCCTCTCTTTGAGACGTTGCAGGGCTTGTTAGCACTCTGGTGGAGACCTTTTTTTATTATTTTTTTTTTTTCTCAAGCCCATACCTGGAATTTAATATGTTTCGAAGATATAATTATAGGTAGGAATAAGAGGACCTATTTTCAGACCTCTAACAAATCATTTTTTTCCCCCATTATACATGGTAAAGGTGTTAATGATGCCTTGTCTTTTTGATTTTGCCATATGAATTATGAAACAGCTGTATTATTTGAAGTTCACTTAATGGGCGAATTTCAATCTGAAAAAGGGAAGAACGGGGGGATGGGCGAGGTGGGGGGGGGGGGGACATGAATATAGATACTTAATTTAGACACTTTTTAACACGGAAGCAAAACTTTGCCGCTTGAAGGAACGGAAACTTCGGCGCCGGAAAGTGTTCGGAGGCGAGTTGTTTTCCAGAGGTGCAGGAAAAAAGAGGGATAAAGGAAAGAGCGGGAGAAGTGGAAGCATTAGGATTTGGATCGCTGACGGAGTTGAGCAAGACTTCCTCCCGCGTCGTAGTTGATATATGACTGTCTGAGTTGGTAAAATGGGATCCATGTGTAATGAGTGACACATGTCCGCTGCGTTTACACACATTCACGTTATTCGATGGTGCGGAAAGGACGTTGGCTGAGTCTGCAGAACTGCTTGCATTTTTTTTTTTTTCTCCCTTCCAGATTTTATTCGTGGGAAATTTTATTATTTTGCGCGGTATGTTATCTGGTCCGTAATGAGGAGTAACGCGGCGGCGCTCCTGCGCTCTCCTTCCTGTCTGCCGCACTCCAGGCCGGACTTTGTTTTCTCAGTGCTCTCCCTCCTTCCTCTTCTGCGGCTCGGAGAGCAACAGCACCGTCCGACAGATCAAGGGATGACATGATGAGAGGAGAAAGAGAGAGAAACAGGGCCGAATGAGACACACACACTCGCGCGCGCGCACACACACAAAACACAAAAGAGGAGCCAGAAGAATAAAGAGAAAGAGAGTTCCTTAAATTAAAGAATCCTCCTCAGAGTCGCCCAGCAGGACGCTGACTTAAAGGGACGCCACGTCTCTCCAGCGCCTCTCGCACCCGGCCTCGATCTCCAGCTGCAAAACACACTCCCCTTCCCTCACTCTCACTCACACACACTCGCACAAACACTCTTGCGCACAGAGAAACCCCCACAACGCATACACAGGCGGCCTCCATCACATCTCTCATTTCCATTCGCTTTTTATCAAATATGAAAATGGAGGGACCACCCGCTCGCCCCGGCGCCCCCCCAACCCCACCCCCAAAAGACCCCGCAACAATGGAGGAGGTGTAAAGATCCCCCGCTCCGTCTCGAGGAGACGGAGGAGAAGAAAAAGAGGAGAGAGCGAGGGCTTCTTTAGGCCGATGTAAGCTTTCATGATAATTACCTCTGCGCGGAGCCGCGGCCGGTCGGCCCGCCGCCGGGCCCGCGGCGAGGGCAGAGGTGGCGCCTCGTGCAGCGCCGTCGCTTCCCCCCCCATACACACACTCACAAATACACACACACACTTCCTCTCAGTGCACCCCGCTACGGGCGAAAGGCCTCCGCCCACGCCGCCAGGCCGCGCTCCACCTCTGAGTGAGGAAGCCGGCTGCAGGCCCACCCCGGCGATGAAGATGAAGATGAGCGTAGTAAATATGTATCTGTTCTTTTTTGGTGGAAGGAAGATGAGTTGCAGCAGTGGAGTCACTTGGGAGCTGATCACGAGCGGCAGCCGCATTTTTACCTAGAAGCATATGAAGTGAAACTTTACTGTGCGTACGTGTGTCAGTTTTGCTTAATTTGTCCTTACATATGTGAGGCGGACGCTTGTGTTCGAGGACAAAGTGAGTTATGAAAATGATCATATTTGACGATTTCTGTTATCCATGTGTTTGTGTATTTCTTTTTGCTGTCTGTGGTGCTGCTGTTTTTGCCGTGCATGTTGCTCAGAACTTGCATTTGAGGAAAAGGTGCATTAGAACACTTAGACAGTAATATGCAGAACCTTAGGCATTTATTAATTTCTTTATTTTTTGATCATTGGTCCATTTGGGTCTGTCATCATTTATGCCATCTCTAAAAAGCAATTTGGGCAAATGGGTTTGAGAACTGGCTACCTCACAAAATTGTAATTATCGAGTTAAAAATGGCCTAAAATTGCCACATGTTGCATTTGTGAACAAAGTGCATTCATTTTTAATATTCAGTCATTCCTGCAGAAATGCATAGCATTTTTTCTAAAATCATATGTGTATTTTTGGGGAGTAAATTTCACCATTTATGCCATTCCAAAAATTACATTTGACGAAAAAGTGCATTGAGTATTTTTATTTGCAGTAATTGCTGTGAAAATGTATATTAATTTTGGTTGTCATTTATTTTATGTAGAAGCTTATATTTGAGTACAAACTGCATCTGCTAATGCAGTAATTGGGGCATTAATTCACAGTCTAAATGATTCATTTTCTAATAATGTTATGCAGAAAGTTGCGTTTGAGGATTGCACAAGTCACAAGTAATGCGTTGAAAAAATAACATTCTGTGCACTTTTCTCCAAATGCGGCTTTTCTATCTCATCTAAAATATACAAATCACATTATTTGTGCACCAAAGCCTCATCAAGATGCTGTTCTTTAAAATATTCAGCCAGTTTCCATATGCGCGAGAGACGCCAGAGCGAAGTGTAATTGCTTCTGAATGGCGTTGCTTTCCGACAGCGTGAACAGGATGCGTTTCTTTTTGTAGCCGCCTCTTTTCAAGCCGGGCGCTTGGCTGCCCCCTCCGCCACCTTCATCCTTCAGAGGCACCCAGAGGTCTGCCAGGGCACAGGCAGAGAGAGAGGAGAGAGTGGAACGGCGTTAGGCAGCTCGCAACGCTTTTTAACCAAAAATAAATAAATAAAAATACCGCCTCCGGTCTGTCAAGAACACAGATCCAGACCGCAGTTTAACTCTGCAGCCTCTTTCTGTGTGTGTGTGTGTGTGTGTGTCTCGCAAACATACATGCATGCACTCTGTGCGCCTGCAATCTCACACATCTCGGCTGATGGCAAACTCCAGAGTGCGATGAAGCAGGCAGGGGCAATGTGACACACACACACACACAAACACACACACAAATACAGTAACTGTCTCCGGCTGTACACCAGATCTGTTTTAATAAAGTCTCTTCTTCCGCCTTTATTCTTATTCAGTAACGTCCTCCTCATGGCAAAAACTTTCTTTCAGCGTTAGCCATCCTTTACCGTAAATCGGATTTCTAAACAAAATTCCCGCCCACGCGCGCCGATCGACTTGCGCGTCGCATTCCTGTCGCTGTTCACCTTTTACAAAAGAATTACGTTGATCTTTGGCTCCTTTCTGACCCGCTGTTGTTCTGTATGCAGAGATAAAAATGCTTGTGTGTGTGTGTGAGTGTGTGTGTGTGTGTGTGTGGAGGCTCAGGGCCACTGGCGGAGCTGAAAGAGTGGACAGTGGAAGGAGAGGAAGGGAGGGAGGGGTGGGTTAAAGGAGCGTGGCAAGGTCGAAGCTGGTACAGGCGCTTAGCCGTGTGCCATGGCCACTGTTGCCTTCATCTCTTATGCATTTATACAGAACTATATGTAAGTCTGTGTGTGTGTGTGTGTGTGTGTGTGTGTGTGAAAAGGAAATATTTCTTTTTCAAAAGAGCTCTCTATTATTGAAGACGGCCTGCCTCGCTTCTTGCTTTTAGGAATTTTATTCCCCAACGCCCCTTAGCGAGTGGACAAATAATTGACATTTTCTCCACATACTGATTTGTTCAATTAGCTGAATATTTATTTGTCGTTGTGAACACAGCCCAGCACACAGTGACCTCTGCATCCGACCCATCCGTGAAGGAGCAGTCAAGTTTTTTGTAGCACTAGGGGATGGGACCTTGCTCATGAGTACCTCAGTGGTACCTTTCACCGGACCAATCACAGGACCCACTCCCTAACCGTTTCACTGTCGGCTGCCCCTGTATTAGAAACTGCCGTTTTTATCACTGCCTGTTTACACCCCGGTAACCATAATGTGATTACGAAGACTAACTTGGGTATAAAATACAATGAGACGATCACATCATATAATAAAAATCATTTCTAAATACAATGAACGATCTCATCATCACATCCAACAGCTTCGACACTTTCACTTTCAGGTTCAGTCGCACCATCAGCAACTCAATCAGGTGCAAATACAGATTTACGTACATACAGAATTCGAATTTTCTTTGTGTGTGTCGTTCAACTTTCAGGGCAATTGGTAACGTAACGGTTAGGGAGTGGGTCCCGGGTAACGGTTTGGGTCACCGGGTTCAAGTCCCAAACTAGTAAAGGTACCACTGAGGTACTCACGAGCAAGGTATTGTCCCCAAGCACTGCTCCCCAGGCACTGCCCAAAGCTGGCCACTGCTTCTTTATAGATGGGTCAAATGCACGTCACATGTCGGTGTGGTCCCTTTAAGTGCTGTGCTGTGTTCACAACATGTACTCACTCAGTTAATTCACTTAAACCAACTTCTTCTGACTGTTCATGGAGCAAAATGAAAGACAAAGTAGTCGTTCCTTTTGCAGACTGTAAAACAGCTTGTCAGCTCACGTTAAAGGTGTCCATATTTAAATCTAAATCTAAACTCACCTGTATGTATTAGCATTTGCAGACAATTAAACGTGAATGTTAATTGTAGATGTTCATAAAAATCTGAAGGTGTATTGCAAATATCTTAGAACATATCATTTAGGACTGTTTGCATTTACTTCTGTTTTAGTGCAGGAACATCTCACAAATACTTTCACATGCAGAGGGATCAGGTCTTGATCGCGCCACTGAAAACGTCGAAAAATGTGTCACTATTAAGCCTCCGTGTGAAATACGAGCGGAGCTGCTCTAGCGAGTAAAATGAATTAAATGAAGCTTCGATTGTAGAAAAATTGCCTCGACCATTTTTTGTAATAGAATTAATCGAGTTACTGGAACAATCGTTTCAGCTCTACTTTACCGCAGTGCCACTTCCCATGCCTAACAAATTGAGTGTACACACGTTCACAGATCAGCTCCATAGAGCGACCCGATGCCACCGACACCCGATCCAGCTGTTTGAGCGGGTTATCGGACCAATACCGATCCACATATCGGATCGGCTACATCTCTAGTTACAGTTCCAAGTTACCCTATCTAAAATGTAGTAGTAGTGTAACTATTTCAATTACTTTAACAAAGTAATGTAACTAATTACATTTGATTACTTTTGGATTACTTTTCTACATTTTGAATACTTTTTCTCCACTGTCAACCGTTTTCAGTTTTTGAAACCTGGTTAACCTTACAGCTTTACTCAACACTGACTGCTGTCAAAATCTTTTTTAAACTCCCTCAACGCAGCCACAGCCGTGTCGGACTTCAACACCGCTTTACTGTGAGATCATGCGGATCTTTGAATACCTATGCCTGCTAGATCAAATATTTGACATTCAACGTTTGGTGAACATCACTGAATAAGCAGTTGTGTGTTCGTGTGGGATTGATTGTGCATTTAGCGTCTGCTCACTACAGCTCATTTTTATTTCCTGCAGTGGGTTAGGCCTACATTGCAGTTCCTATGTGGCATTGCAGGCCTCCTCGCAACTGCAGCTCGGACCGCTTGTAGGCTGCAGATCCAGCAGCAAGTGGGTGTTGCAAATTCAGACACGATAAGAGAACCAATTAGACATATCGGAATAGTGTCAGACTGTCAGCTGTAAATGGAGGATGTTGTGCACAAGAAAAAATGGCAAAACAATAATAATATTAAACATATAGCCAATGTTTCTACAGAAGATATTGAGATGTAACTGAAATTGTAATACTGTATATTTCCTGAAAGTAACTGTAATTAAATTACACATTTTTTTCAAAGTAATGTAACTGATCACTGTTACTTTTATTTTGTAATTTAATTACGCAATTTTGTTACATGTAACTCCTTACTCCCCAACACTGCTTTTGGCACATGTAAACAGCACAAGCTGTTTTAAACTGCTATAAACCTTACGTTTACTTACTTCTGTACTTAACAGCACTATCCAAAGCGACCTTCGTTTCTGGTACCACTTTTAAAGAGTTATAAATGATTTTAAATCATTAATAAGCTGATAAACCGTCACCGCACATTGATGCAGGCTCACTATTTGGCGAGACGTGTTTTGCACTTCATAAGAAGGCTCCTTTTCCCATATATAAATGTCAGCTACTCATTAATAATTAGTCATAAAAGTGCCATGAAACATTCCGATGGATTGAAGAATCATCAGGTCAGACAGCAAGGTTGATTTAGGCAGATACTGCTATTTGATCTCTAGTTACTCATTAAAAATCAAAGTCACCTAGAACATAAGAGCACTGCCACCCGACTGTAGTTCTACTGGTGTTTTAATGGTAACAGCAAGTTAACAAACAGAACAAGAAGTTTACACTTTAACGCTCGGCCCGAGACGAGGGGACAAGATGAGCTCGGCAACTAACATCATCTGAGGTCTCGCCGAATAGTGAGTCTGCATTAGAGTGTAACAACTGTTATAACTTGTTCATCAGCTGGATTTAAAATGAGTTTAATGATTTAAAACTGTCTACAACCTTATTAACAACCTGATTATAAATCATTTATAATCTGTTATAAGAGGGGTAAAGTGTACTGTAAAGTGGCACCCAATTTGCTCATTTGTGACCCTCCACGGCAAAACCAGTCGCTTGTCGCAAATTTTCAAAATTGAGTTATCATGAAAGGGCATAAATCAAGCTTCAAAACGATACCTATATAGAATGAATCGGACGACATATGACTGAGATATCAACTTTCAAAGGAGTCGGGTTTCTCCTGTCACGCCAAGTGAGAAACGGAGAAATCCGCCTTTGAAGTTGACGATCGACGTAGCACTCACAGACGCTTGGTGCGGTCGCGGCTACGTTTGCATTTACGGTAGCCTACGCTGCATTCACAGCCACACGGATAGCCTACCTGCGTTAGGTTAACTGAACTCGGGAGACGGAGATGGATTCCGGAGAAATATCTTCACGCTAGTCAACTAGTGGATTTACCGTAAATATTGAAGTAGAGCGGTCAAAACAGAAACTTTGAACATTCTGCTGGAATTGAATTCCTCACCTCAAGACAGTCACGTTTTTAGGATGGAAAGGGTAAGTTTTTCAGCCAAATTTATTCATAACAGTACAGTATAGACCTTCCACTGTTTCAAAACACTAAAAACAAAAAATCCAAAATTTTACCCCACGCAACATGAACGGTCGTTTTTCTCAGAAACCTCCGTTGCGACAAGCGACTGGTTTTGCCGTGGAGGGTCACATTTCAGAGACACTCTCTGTGGAGCAACTTGGGGTTAAAGAGTGATGCTCGGGGGCTCGGCGGTGGTAGAACTTGACATATTAATTGACATGAACAAAGCAATTTCTTGAGAAGGAGTTAAAAATGGTTAAAAAAAAAAAAAATTATTTCTCCTTCTTGCGGACTGTAACCCAAACTTAATATGCGGTGGAATAGTGGGAATTTCACAATGCTCTTATAACACGGTGATGTCCGACTGAGTGAGGGGTCTGTGTGTGTGTGTGTGTGTGTCTGAAGTGTGCATACCGCTGACTTTTCTTTCCCCAAAGTGTATGTGTGTGTGTGTGAGTGTGTGTGATGTGATGTTCCTCTCCCCGGCGTGAAGGGGGTTATTATGCAGCTCATATGAGTGTGAGTCCCATAACGGCCTGCTCGGGATATATATAAACGCCTGAGCGGCTACTCTCATCTGATCAAGACTTATGGCCCCAAGTTTGCCTCCCGACTTCATTTCCTCTCAACGATGCCATGTAACGTCTCTCTCTCTCTCTCTCTCTCTCTCTCTCTCACACACACACACCCCCACTTTCTCTTCTTTGTGATGGAGTGTTCCACGAGTGCGGATGAACTAGTGGAGGTGCGTTTGTTCAATGAGCCATTTCGAGTCCAGCTTTGCCAGGGGGACGGCGCGAATTATTTTAAAGAAGCTTGATGCGAACGACCAACCTCTTTCTCTCTTTCTCTCTCTCTCTCTCTCTCCCCTTTTTTCTTCTCGGGACGGCGGGAGCGCTCGGCCTCCACCTGGGCTGTGATGTCACGTTGCTGTTCAAGCTCCATTGTCCCTCAAATGGCCACATTAGTGACTCGTTTTTCCACACCCCTGCTTGCAGGAAGAGGGTAAAATAAAAAAGCTGGTGACTAAAGTTCTCCGAGATTTATTCCTGTTCAGATTAGAATTTTAAAGGGGGCAGAGGGGGAGAAAAAGAAATAAATAAATGAAATAATAATGCTTTTCTGTTATTCGGCTCTAAGAATAAAAGCGGGGAAGTGCGCTAAGTGGAAAGCCATGCTCTGTAACTAATTTAGTGACGTCTCGTCGTTTCACTCTTTTTCTTCTTCCCCTCCCTGTCACACACAAACCTTTGGTTGACTTTCGAGAGAGAAAGAGAGAGGGAGAGAGAGCGCGCTAATGTTTCTGATTACCGAACTTCTCCTTTCGACTTTTCTTCTCTTTCTGGTTCTTTCTTTTCGCACCCCCATCATCACCACCCCCCACCCCCTTCTCTTTTTAGTGACACAAGTTATTTATGAAATACCCCGAGCGGCTTAGGATAAATGACGAGAGGCGGCGTTGAGAAGCGTGGCCGACTTTAATATCATTAGAATAAGAACGGGCCTGGTGTGTACAGAGTGTTAGCAGGAACAGGCGGGCGGCTGGAAATGAACTTGATGGCTTTTCCCCCCTTTTTTCCGCTCGCGCCCCGCCTGACAGCGGATGGATTGCCAGATACAAAGCGGCCTGCCTTCTTCCCGTCTGCCGTCGCCGTCGCACGTCCCCCTGATTTAAATGTCACTTTTGTGAAAATAAAAAAAGGTGTCGCTCTGCCACGATCCTTGATACAGACATTAGTCGGAGCCGGGACCGTTTGCGCGGCGAACACCGTCTCCCCCCAATGGGGATGGATGGGCCAAATAAAAGCCAGACCGAGGAAAAGTCGGAGTGGAGCTGCTGATTACGCCGCACCCCCGATGATAAACCGATGTCTTCGCAATAACAGGGCGTTTTCCCGATATTGTTTTTTTTTCCCGACGACGCTCGGAATATTGAGCTCGACGGAACTCGTGCTCGGTGACAGAACTTCGCGCCGTTCGGAGTCGGGATCAACCTCCAAACTGTCGTGCAAAGCTTTTACAAAGCGGTTGTCAAAGTTGCTGTCTTATTGCTGAAAAAGTGGCACGCTTAACACGAGATCGGGTTTGCTCGTCCGTCCGCCATCGTCACGCCACTTGACAGGAAGCCAGTGTTTCATCAAAGAAGTTGAGAATATTATATATATGGCTGTGTTTGAAGATTTTTAGTATTTGTTTCATGATGTGTGTGTTGAGGTAGGCCTTTGCCAGAGTCGAAGCCTCGCTGTGTCTCTCGGTGTTTAGCCCTGTTTTAGAGGCGGCCAAATGGAGGCAGCATTTTTCCAGTCGTGAGCACACACACAACAAAGCACACGCACATAGGTGAGGCTGTAGAATGTACAGATAGCTCCACCACCCACACTCCTAGACATGAAGGGCCAGAATAAAAGCTGCAGAACGTAGAGGTTTTTAAATAAGCCGTACTGTTATAGATATAGATTTTACACTGTATCAGCCGTAAGCCACAATCGCTTGTGGTTGTTACGACTTGCACTGCGTGTACCAATGTTAAAAGACAAGATTACACATTTGCCAGTGCTCGGGCGTGATTTCTTGCCCATGTGTGTCTCATTCGTACTTATACTGGTGACCACTGAGGTACTGACGAGCAAGGTACCATTCCCAAGCACTGCTTCCCTGGGTGTTGCCAAATTTAGTTTTGTGCTGAATTCCAAACCTCATGATTGCAGATCTGTAGGCAGATGCTGTGCTACGCATGAATTAGCACTTTATTTTAGTCCCCACTGCTTTCTTGCTAAGTTTTATCCACACCCTCAAGCCGAAAGATCCTGAGGGCTAAAAGCTACCGCAGCCGCACCGGGCTGTTGTTCACCCTGAAGATGGGAGGATGATCTGCTCCGAGATCAGGGGTTTGTAGACACTGACCTTTATAAGAGAAATTAAAAAAATCACCAGTTGCTCGGAAGAGATAGAGGGCCAAACAGCAGAAGACAAAAAGACTTCAAATGAGTGAAGAAATATGAACATTCATTCAGTCATTCATTATCCGAACCACTTAAACCCCACTGGGGTCACGGGGGGCTCGGAGCCACGGGGGGCTCGAACTTACGGGCGCAAGGCGGGGAACGACCCTGGGCAGGCGCCTACACACACGCCGCAGGGCACGCACATTCACACAATCACAATCACACTCACACCTTACAGGGCTAATTAGAGTCGCCAGTTAACCTACAGTGCACGCTTTCGGAATGTGGGAGGAACCCGGAGCACCCACAGGATACCCACACGAACACGGGGAGAGCATGCAAACTCCACACAGAAAGGCCCCACGGCCGACCCGGGGCTCAAAGCCAGGACCTTCTCGCCGTGAGGCGGCAGCGCCAACCAAAATGAGGCGTGCTCCCCCAAAATAGTAGTGTAAAAAAGTGTAAAAATTGGTTTTTAAAAGAGAAATTGCAAAAATGTTATGCAAAAATGTTATACATGTTGCGGTCATATTCCACTGTAGTAATAATCACAATATAACAAATAGATGAAAAGGTGAAATATCTTTGATATATTAAATACATTATATTTCACATGCATATTCATATTTACATTCTTACATTTCATAAATGTCTAATATTCCTTCTCAGATATTTTATAAAATGATCCATAAACTTTGATCCAAAACTGCCACAAACAACTTTAATTATATGTTAATTAAATATTGTCACGTTGATGTTTTGGAACACAGACCTAATGATGCAGGATAATGTTTCTACTGATTAACATTAGAGATAGAGAGTGTGTGTGTGTGTGTGTGTGTGTGTGTGTGGTGGGTCGTCACATCTGTCAAGCTCTATAGGGCACCCAGTGTCTTTGTTAGATGGATGACGGACGTCGTTTCTGCTTTTAGACCAGAACAGAAAATCAAATCTCCAAAGCTTGGGGGCTGAGTGGCACAGACAAAAACACACACACACACACTCCCGCATTCAGCCACACATTGCCGGATGTGACTGGCTGCTGTTTATTGTTAGCTGGAGCAGCTTGTGTGCTGAGGGCAAGTGTGTGAGGCCGGTATTGCCCTCCCCATCCCTCCCTGCCTCCCTGCATCCCTGCATCCCTCCGTCCCTCCCGCTCCACCCCGACTTCATTGTCCTCCCTGCTAGCCACATTTGAACTTAATATTCCATGAAATAAGGCGGCCCATCAAGCCATTGTAATCGCATCAGGTTAATAGAAGTAGTGAAATTATTCACACTCACTCTTTCACTCCGCCACTCTTTCAGACTCGCTCACTCCTTCCCCCGCCGGTCACGAGCCTGCTTTAAATTGTGCTGTGTTGTATTATATATATAATATATATATATATATATATATACATATATATAATGTTAGATATATTTATATATTTCCGACCTCTCTTTTTTCTCCTCCGTAAAATGCTTTATTCTTTCCCCCCAGTCTCTGTAGTGATTATTAGGAGCCAGACTGAGTGGCTAATCGCCGGTTTCTTTTCACCAGCTTCGCAGCTAAATCCTAATAGGCTGTTCATTTTGGTGCTCACGTTGTCTTTTCTCCTTTCTCTCTCTCTCCTCGATCCTTCTCTTTTTTCACTCTCTCACCAACTCACTTCACTAGGGCTGTGCTTTGGGCAAACTCCCCCAACCACCTCTTGCCTCGCTTCCTATCTTCTCCTTATTCAGCATTTTCTCTGCCTCCATCTTCCCCCTCTTTTCCTATTCACTCGCTCTCAGTGCTCTGTTTTTGAGAAGTTTTTTTTTTAGTTTCTTTTTTTCTTCTTTCCTTTCTTTTCCCTATCTAACTTTCTCTCTGTCTTTCTCTGTCTATCTTCCCCTCTGTCTTTCTCGTTCACTCACTCTTCGGGCCTTGTTTAGGTAAGCTCCCTCAACTTCCTTTCTTTTGCTCTCTCTCCCATCTCTCTTCATATGCCTATCTTACTTTTTCTCTGTCTTTCTCTGTCTCTTGATCTTCTCTTCTCCCTTTTTTGTTTGGACAAGTTCCCTCAACTACCTTTGTTCTGTTCGTTTTCCCTCTCTCTTCCTATCCCTTTCTTTCTTTCTTTCTTTCTTTCTTTCTTTTTCTTTGTCTATTTCTTTCTCCCCTTTATTTCTCTCTCATTCACTCACCTCAGGCCTCTTTTCAGTCCAACCATTTTACTATCTCCCTCTGACCTCATTCTGACTCCACTCTCCTCTCTCTTGCCTGCCTCCTGTCTTCTGCTCTTCACCATCCATACATTTCTCTTCTCCCCCTCTCACACTCTGCCTTCTATCTTTGTGAGGTCTTCTCAATCTCAAGCAAATACTTGAGCTTAACGGGGCAGCAGGTGTAACGTAGGGGTGTACGCCCCTGATCAGAAGGTCACAGGTCTCGAATCCAGGGCTGGGTGCTACACTGAGGCTCCCCATGAGCAAGCACTGCTCCCCCCGCATGCCATGCCCGCCGCTTCTTCTGCCACAGATGGGTTAAATGCAGAGGTTGTGGTGCATCGTGTTGTGCTGTGGTGTGTTCACAATGACTTAATCACCACTTTCAACCCTCACTCTGCTTCAGACATTGTCACGCTTAAGCCGTGCTCGAATGGTGCCCAAGCAGACTAGACCAGGCCCACCAGTACTTCCCCACATCAAACTAGGATCAGCTTCTGTGGTCTGCACAAGTAACCCGACCAGGCCAGATAGACCTGGTCCTGGCGTCTCGGCTCTCGCCCTGAGAGGTCTAGCCAATAGCGGGCAGCCAGACAGGCGCACTGTCTCCCCACCTAGTCTGCACTTTAAGAGACGCTCTCATCTTACACCAGGTCTTTACAGGAAAGCGCCCACTGCTTCTGACCTCCTGACCCAGCTTAAGTCCCTGAGGCTGGCCATAAGAGCTTTAGGCTGGTTGGAAAGTTGGAAAGCTTGTGTTTCATCAGTTAAATACATACGCCTCTTTTATTTTTCATAACGGCGTGGCCTCCTTCCTCTTTGTTTTCCTCATTTTTAAACCTGTTTCTGTTGCTTTGTTTAGGTCAGTTTCTATACACGGGAAATGTTTGATTCTAACTACAGGTTGATTATGATTATACCAACGTGTAGCGTGAATTTAGAGCCTTTGGGCACAGATCGAAGGTCACGGTTTAAATCCCAGGACCAGTAAAGGTATCTTTGAGGTACTCATTAACAACATACCGTGGATGTTAGCTGCCCTCTGCTCCTTCATGTGGATGGGTCAAATGCAGTGGTCACATTTGGTTGTGGTGCACTGTGTGCTGTGCTGCGTTCACAATGACAAATAATACTACGGAGGCTAACTATGCACAATCAAGATATCATATGAAAGGAGACTCTGCAGATTACCTGATAGTATTTATTTATTTATTTATTTATTTTTTTATTTATTTATTTATTTATTTTTACTTTTTTCTGCTGCTGTTGCGTCTTCCTTTATTCTGAGACCCAGTAACATGTGGGCGCTGATTCCACAGTAATTCACTTTATAACGATACCAAAAAAGCATGTAACAGACATTGTATAAGGAGATACATTTTTATACAGATTCTTTTCAGAGCAAAAATCTGTAAAATGAAGTCTCAGGGGCTTTCAATAGGTTAGGACTTATTGAAAGAAGCACACACATCAACTAACCAAACCTCGCTGATCCTAACCAGTATTTCTGTGATTTCGCAGACCAGAAATTAGCCAAGTTTCTTCCAAAAACGCATTTATTCAGTTGCTCAAATTCGACAGGCCAACTATACTTCAAAACCTTCAGATTAAACATCTGGATGCAATGGATACGCCTATAGACTCTACACTACCTCGAACATGTGGCACTGAGGGTCAAAATGACTCAAACGACAGCACGGCAATACGTGAATTCGGCGGCTGCGGCACCTAGCCGAAAATAGTGGTTCTTTGGAAATAATTAATTATTTTGTTTGATTTTGTGTTGTCAGATTAATAATACCAGCAAACATAAATAAACTCGACTTGGGTATAATTAAAATGGTGAAGGCTTGATGATAAAATTCTGTGCATTTTTGACTGTGTTTCAATGATGACATTTTCACTCGAAATAAATGAGTCAAAACAAAGTCTTTAACTGTAAATTAACCATTTTCTGCTGCTTAAAGAGACTAATATCTGTTTTTGTAGAAATAATAGAAGTATTGCATGATACAAAATTATAAAGGAAGTCTGGTTAGAATCTGCCGGGTTTTGTTCAGTAATGAGTGTGTGTGTGTGTATGTGTGTACTGGACATGGAGTGATTTTATTTTTTTCTCATCAGTCACCCAAAAGAGTCCTCATCCCCCATTTCCCCACAGAAATAACAATTAGGACAAATGACCGACTGATTCAGTGTCTCCAACAAAATTTTGGTTTTGTCAAATGGGAGAAAATTGCCAGGCTCGAATTAAGAGTGAGGCTTAAGGAAATATAATCAGCGGTCTCCAAATAGTGATTTTTTGAAGGGGAAATTATGACTGTAGTGCTATTGAAAGCTAATTCTGAAATAATTACGCCGGCCCGTTCTCATGACAGTTGGGAATAATTTGGTAATTGGCTCGGCGTCCCGTAATTTCATCCGATGATTGTCATTATGTGTGTATAATCATATTTCCGGCGGTCAGATGGTGTCGAGGAATGTGGCGGCTTGCGCAACTCAGTCACTCTCCTGTTTTTAGCAGAGATTAGCTCGGAGTGGAGCGACGTGAACGCCGTTCCACCCTCTTCTATCCTCCCTTTCGCTCCACTTCGACTTCATTAATCGCTCAGTCCCTTTGTTTTCATATCCTGCACTTAATGTGTTATTCTTTCCCTCCCAGAATCCATTGCTCAGCACATGCACCATGCTGTGATTGGTCATTGGCATTTCCTGGCCAGGGTGCAGACTTCTACATGCCACTTCCTCCCTCTCTCCCGTTCTTCTCTTTCTCTCGCTCCGTCTCATCCTACTTCTGCTTCATATTCCACTTCTGGAATGCCCCACATTCTTTCCATACTTTACCGCTGACCGGTATTCCGGCCCCAACAGGGGGTAAAACACCATCCGGAGAGAGGGGTTCAACTCGCCAACCTCACGCCTGCACCACACCCCACCCCGTTTGTAGACCGCTGCCCTGCCGGTTCGGTCCCAGTGGCGTGAGAAAAAGCCACTTATTTTCAAACGGCACGTGTTGGCGAGGGAAATGGACACCATGTGCTCGCTTCTTTCTAAATCTCCCATCCGTCCTGCTTAGTCAGGGGGTCTTACCAGGGCATCTCAGATAAAACTTATCTGAAGCAGATTAAACAAAAAATCCTGAAAATCCTTTTATCATTTGTTCTTTTTAAATTAAAACCAAAAACCAAAACAGGAAAAAAAGTGTTTTTAATTTATTTTAAGTACTCCTGAAATGAAAATGAAAAGTTAATTTTTTTTTTTTAAAGACGTTTAAAGAAAACACGAACTCATATTCCATACTTTGGAAGAAATATATCCCAAATGAAAAAATGATAAGCATAACTTGACATTTCAAAGACGCAATTAAATCAGTAATATCACAGTAATAATGCTGTAATAACTCATTTGTAAAGCCGATTTGATCATAAACATAGATATTTAATAATACAGTTAGGGAAACTTTAATGCAAGTTCTAATGGGTTATAATAGGTCATATGACTATATATTAATTTTATTTTATTAAAATAAAACATAGTCCATTGTTCTGAAATGAAAATATGAGATTTCTTGTAAATCATGAGAGAAAGGCACAAAGGGGAAATACGTAGCGTAGGGTTGTGTGGTGTGTTTAGGTGTAAATGCCGGCTTAATCCCTTATGGGCACAATACTAAGATACTAAAACATACTAAAACATAAAATATTTGCATGATTGTGTGTACATTTTTGTATGTCGGCTGATCCTTATCATTTCAAAAGATTTGCATTTGGTTACCGAGGTTAGGGTTGTAATTGAGTTACATTCATTCCTTCAAAGCATTTTAGCAGAAGCTCTTATCCCAAGCGACTTCCGTCTGCCAATTTTAGTGACAACTTTAGTTTCCCTGAGAGCAACTTGGGGTTAAGGGTCTTCCTCAGGAGCGTAATGATGGTAGTGTGGGAGGTAGGCTTCGAACGCACAACCTCTCGGTCCATGTCCTAACTTAACATGGCACGAAACCACTTCTTTTTATGTCCCATACGATACTAATATTGTTCAGTTGGATATCTGCCATACGATATAAACCCAATACAGTCGCTGAGTTTTTTTTATAAAATAATGCTTAAAAAATGTCCGAATACATGACTGAGATTATTCTGTTATGTTTAAGAAAATATTTTACTTAAATAGTGTTTTCCTAACTAAAACAATTCCATAATTACACACCCATATATATATGCTGAATTATTTATTATTAAAATAACTTCTCAAAAATGATTCGTTTAAACACAGTTCTGTAATTTTGTCACGGTCCCTAATCGTGCGGCGCTAAAACCATTAGGAACACAGAGATTTTAATCGAGAGCTGGTGTTGTTAAGGAAATTAAACAGTATAATCATGGGATTTGCTTTTGGGGTTGTAGTGTGTTGCGTTGCTTGTTCTGCTCATTGTCATATCAATATGAAGGAATTAGCGCGAATATCGAACGATAAACCAGCTTTACCGCAGTGCCACGTCCCATGCGTAACCAACTGAGCATGCAGCCATTTACAGATCAGCTCCATAGATCGACACAATGCCACCGATACCTGATCCAGCGATTCGAGTCGTCATCGGACAGATCCCGGATCCACATATCGGATCAGTGCCGTCTTTAGTCCTAACCACTAGACCACCATCAACCCAGGGTGTAGTGTTACTTAGTTTATTTAGATGCCAGTACCTTAAAAGCCACAAATGATTTTGTGTTTGCGTGTGTATGTGCTTGTATGTGCTGTATGTTTGTATTCATCTATGGTATTATTTGCAGTTGTGTGTGGGTTTAGGCGTGTTGTGAATTCCTGTTTGGCCACGTAAAAATGAAAAAAAACTTTTGATGTTTGTAAAAGGTTGTTATTTGTTTTAAAAGCAGATTTATTTTTAATTACTGAGGTTAGAGTTATTGGTGAATGTAGTAGAAATTAAGGGTGTTAAAGACAGTACCTCACAAAGATAAGACTTTACTGGACGTATGAGAGATTACATTTTTATTTTTGCGTTTGCGTGTGCATATTTGTATGTGTTTTGTAAGTCTGTGTGTCTATATCTGTGTGCGTGTATGTGTACGATTTTGTCTTGTGCATCTTGGCTTTATGTGCTCTGTGTGTGTGTGTGTGTATGCTGATTTATAGCGGGGCCAGAGTGCGAGGGCCCTGAAGGTGTTCGGGCAGTGCTTCAAACACAGATTGCCGGTGGCCTCTGGTGTGATGGCTGACCCAAGGTGAGCCACTTAGTGATTTATCTCTCCCACCATCCCCTCGTCCTCCCAGTACCGTGGCCTGGGATGCTCTGCCGTGCCGCCGGGGGTCCCCTCGGCGCGAGGCCGTCTTTAAAAGCCGGTCTTCCACCCCTGACCGCGTCCCAAAACCTCACACATGCCCCTTCCCTCCCTTTCCATCCAAAGCGCCAACCTCGGCGTGCCGACGCTTCTGTACTGCGGATCGACACGCGAAGCCCTTTTGACTTGCGTATCGGAACGTGGGCTCGAAGTCAAGAGCTCAGCTCAGCTCATCTCAGCTCAGCGATGTACCAGCGATTTAGCTTGAGCTGCTGTGCTGCGCTCGCTTATGTAAGCCTGTGCCCATGCCAGTGGGCTGATGGGTGGCATTCATTTATCTCAAAGTGGCATATGTAAGTGAGTGAGGCACAATCAACACCTCGGCCTGTCTCTCTCTCTCTCACCGTCTCATCCTCTCTCCTTTTCTCTCTCTCTCTCTTCCTGTCACATACACACACTCTCACACACTCACACACTCATCCTCTCTCCCGGCCCCACAGCTGTCTGAAGCTGAGGCCGCCTAATGAGGAAATGTCTTCTCAGCTGAGTGGATTCGATGCCAAGAGGAAAACCTGTGGAATGAGCCCAACAGCTTCATCTCGCAGTGTGTGTGTGTGTATTATGTGTGCGTTGCCGCCCTGTGTGTGTATGCGTGGGAGTGTGTGTGTGTGTGCGTGTTACGGCGAGCCCTGCACTCCTCTCTTAACATATTTCACCGCATGGGACTGCTGCTGACATCCCCCCATGCCCCCGGATCCTTCCGGAGCAGATTTGGAGTGATTTTCAGTGCAATTATACCTGCCAGTTCTGACTGGTAGAGTTGCCCTCCTCGCCGCTCATGTCTTCATGCCGAGGAGCCGTGCCGGGGGCCCCGGGGTTCCTGCGGAGGTAGACGCAGTCTACCGGGGGGTCTTCCCAGGCGGGACCCCGGGCTGCAGAGGCGAAGAGAGCCCCCTCCTTGCGAATTCAGCCGGTCATGCCGGGGCTGCTGGCTGATGCGTAATTTGCAGTTGGAGTGGAGTGATAATTAGCTCCAAGGCCTGTTTGTCTGTCAGCAGGCAGCATTCACCTTGTTGTGTGGCTATAGGAGAGTGTATGTGTGCTCATAAAACTGCCCACGGGCAAAACTTGCAGGTCTTTTCCTCGTGTGAGGTGCAAATTACGGTGTCACACACCCGGGCTGGGCGACCTCAACCTGAACGGGCAGGTCACTCCACTAATAACCTCACACTTCTCGTAACTTCCACACACTATTTTAATAGGCGCGTACACACAGCTGGTCTGTATTATTGATAGGGAAGGATGTAAAATTCATCACCAGCGCGTACTCGGTGGGTGGGAGTGGCTGAACAGGCCGTTATTTTTTGTCTTTCTTTACAGAATCACTCATTTTTCCAGATTTAATTTCCCTGTTTAAATTTTATCCTTGCTCCGTTTCATTCCCGTCGTAAATTTTCTCCTATAACTCTGGCCATTTTCAAGGTGTGCGCGAGTGAGAGAGGTCGTGTAAAGCGATGGTCACTAGCATCTTTTCTCGTCTCTTTTCTCCCTGAACTCCCTGACCTTTGCCTCTGTCGGCTCACTTCGGGCTCATCTGAGGCATATATCACACCATATATCAATTTGTATGTCCAGCCATAAAAAAACAAATTGGCTGCATCTTGGCTGATCCCCGGGGCTAATGAGGCCCTGTCTGTCGCCACATGACGCGCCCCCTGCTGCAAACGAAGAATGGCTGAAGCAAGCCGGTCCCCGACTCGCACGAATTCCCCCCCCACCTGCTTTGCTTGGAACACTGGCTTTTTATTATTTCATTAGTCCCGTTCTTTAATTTTGAGATTCGGTCAGGAAATGGGGGTAAAAGAAAAGGGAGCGGTAATTGAAAACTTATAAAAGCAGGCAGGTGAGAAAGCCCTTAATGATTTGCGGCTAGTTATGAAGGTGGGACCACGTACGGTTCCGACCGCCTCCTCCTCCATCTCCTCCTCCTCCTCCTCCTGCTCCTTCCAGCAGGGAACGGCAATATTCTGTAGTCTGTCTCCGTGCTGTCACTCCGACAGCCCAAGCTGCTGTAATTCTTTTAAGGGTCTCATCGCTCATCTCCTGATTAACGTCAGCAGTCTGGCCCAGTGCGGGGAATCAGTCTAATTGATGCACAGTAATGTATTTGTCAACAGGAAGCGGCCCCAGCTGGCCCTGCCTGATGACCATCGCTGGACACACGGCCCGTGGTGATTGGTGGATGCGTAGATGGGCGGGAAGTTGTTCAACATGCTTACTTCTGATGACTTAAAGGGTTTTGGACTGATGGAATTGAACAATTTGGGGAGTCGCTTCCATCAGCTCAGTCTAACTCCAGTTTCCCAGTGGAGGGTTTAGCCTAGACCTAGACTAGTTTGGAGTTTGAATGGTAAATCTCCATTGGTACTACCAACTTAGTCCAAGACTAGGCTTAATCCAGGAGCAAGAAACCAGCTCTTCTATGAGTCCCAGGGATGGCAGATTAGGACTAACGTTGTATTAATATTTATGGCATATATCAGATGCTTTAGGGTCTTGTGCAGGTGCTAGTGCAGGAGGTCTTGAGTCAGGATCTTTTGGTCAATTTTCCTACCGCTAGACCACCATGACCACCACCTAAAAATGGTAAAGATTAAAAGCCAATTTCAGAACACTTGTTTTAACGACCTGGTATTATTTAGAGGCTGTGTCCTTCTCAACACAGTAATAACTCTGTCAGGATAAGGGTCATGATTGCGTTGGTATGAATGTTTAACGCACATCAGCATTAATGCTGGCCTGAGAGTGGTCCAAAACCTCAGAAACATCTGTCTGTTAATGATTCCTTGGCAAAAAATAAATAAAAACCTGACCAGAGACACAAACTGCGGACAGCAACACATGCTATAGTCTCTAACAAGGTGGAGGTGAAGCTAGCCCTTCCTAATAAAGTGGCCAGCGAGTGTATTTTGAATGTACCCAAAGCACTCAGGTGTCGGACTTGGAATCTCTCAGGCATGACCTGATGAATAAAATAAGAGCTGCCTCTCAGACCCAGCTGTAAGGTGTCCATTATGGGGAGTGGACAGTGGGGCAGAGCGGCGCCCCGGCCACCAGGGAGCGGGATGCGTCTCCAGCTGACAGCTCCGCTCTCCCCTGTGCCCGTCAAAACCTCCCAGGCAGGGCGCTGTACATATTCATAACTTCTGCACATCCTGTGTCGTGTTTACCTGTCAAGGTCTTGATTACAATGAACTGTGATCAGGTATGTGAGACCCACCCCGACGCCTTTTCCATCAGTTTGTTGAAAGACCCCCCCGACCCCACCATTCCTCATCTCAAGCATCCTGATGTAACCGTTCGTCAGAGGCGCCTTTGATTCCTCGCCGCCTCCGTCACTATTTATTTGAAACCTTTCCTTGCCGTTACAGCGGTAGCTCATAATGAGTTCTGATAAATTAAAGGTTTTATTGTTCCGCTGTCACCGCTGTCTTTGATCAGCGTGCCAATTACGGGGAGTGGAGGGGAAGGAAGGAGGGGAGGGATAATTTTCTCCTTCTCTCACTTCTCCCCTCTTCTCTTAAGATGGCACAAAAGCGCGTTTCCGTGAGTTGACATCGGTGTGACAGATTCTTTTTCCGACACAAAATTTCCACTTTTTTTGTTTCATCATTACAGTACACACACATATACACAGGATTCACATTGTCTTTCACTCATCCTGGCTGTTCCTTCTTTAAGAGAAGGAGAGAGAAAGAGAGAAAAGGTTGGGGAGGGGGTAAATCTGTTGACTCAATTGGAGATGTCACAGAGGAATCTTTAACCTGAATAGAAGCGTTTTGACTCTGCTTATAAGAAATGACAGACGAGGACACGGCCTGTCTTCATCTAGGCAGATGTACACAGACAAGTGTGCTTCTCCCCTAACTAGTGCACAAGTCTAAAAATAAGTAAATAAAACAAACTTGCAATGCTTGGGGGCAGATGAGAAGAGGGAGGGAGGGAGGGATGGATGGATGGAGCGGGAAGGGAATGGAGGTCGGTGGTAGGGGTGGGGGTGGGGGTGGTCTACGGTCTGTTTTTTCATAAACAATATATGAGATGCTTTTTGCAAGTCAAATCCTTAAAGATTTGCCGCCGCCTTCGCCTTTCAGTACCTTTTAAAGGGAGGGCTTGCATGCGAAAGGAAATGGCAGGGAGACATCGGAGGCGGGGAGCTGTGTGTGTGTGTGTTTGTGAGTGTGCCCTAATAAACAGAAAGCAACACATTAAGGAAGATAACGGTTGACGTGAAGATTGCCGCCTCCCTCCTGAGAGCATTCTTCTCCCCGAAGTGGCCCTGAGATGTTGGCAAGGACGGACCTCGTGCGCCCGTCTTGGCCTGTTCCGGCTCTCGGGGAGGCTTCTAGAATCTGCGTAAAAACTGTCCAGGAGAGTGGCCGGTAATTAGGCCTCGGCATGGACCTCCCACCCTCCCTCGCTCGCTCGCTCCCTCCGTCCGTAGTGCAGCTTTTGGGTATTGGGGCTAAGCGGAGATGGGTTGTGACTGGCAGTTGTGCAGTGACCTGTGCGCATCAAAGCATCCTGTCTTTATCGGCTTGTCTCCTGTCCACGCTAATGGCCATAGGGGGGCCGAGCCCGTACTTCACCTGACCAGCGCTCACAAAGCCCGGCCTCTGGAGCCGACAGGCGGAACGGAAATCGCATTAACCTACCCCAAACCGTAACGCGGCTGCACCGAGCGGGCACTTCCCCTCGTTTTTTGCCCCGTTATCGGCGGTAGGTGTCAGCTTGGCTCACCGTTGTTTACTGCAAATGGTCGCGCAGGACGTGTGCCACCTACGTGTGGAGAGAGACTGTGGACTCCAGAGAGGTGGCCGTGGGAGTGTTCTCCTTAACTCCGATGCCTAGATAATGAAAACACACATATTGATGGCTATGTCTTGTCAAGTTGTCTCTTTAGTTAACTTTGTCATGTCTTTACCGCCTTTAGCGCACTCTTCTCCAGAGCAACTTCCATTTCCTAATTACAGACAGGTGTATTCTCTCTGGAGAATTTGGGTTTAAGGGTCTTGCTCTAGGGGACATCCTGGTGGTAGTGCTGGACTTGAGCCTACTGCAATCTCTTGGTCCATAGATGAGCATCCTACCAGTCGGCCACCACTTCCACCCCAATTTGGACTTAGCACTTGAATTATTCTTTGTGTCATTTTGATTACTTTGTACTTGAACGAAGCATTATCAATATTGACTACAGTTATAATGCCTCGGCCCCGCCCACTCTGATCCCGGTCACCGGAATTCTGGGTTTCTTTTCACCTTTCTCACTCGTTGGATTTGAATTTCCAGAGTCTTGTTTGGTTTCCCGCTTTAGTTCAGATGACGTAATGGTTGCAATTCTGACTCCCTCAATCGATTCCTGACAGATGGGGTTTTGATTAGGGCTGGCTTCAAAAAATCGATTCACCAATCAATATCGATTCTTGTTCGAAAAATACGATATCGATTCAAAAATTTGCGGATCGATCTTTTCCTGCGGTTATGCACTACTTCTCGCGACCACGCAAGGAGAGCTATAAAAACGTGAGATCAACGAAACCGAAACCAAATAGAGCCATGGCTGACGCTGCTCCGCTCAAATCACCGTCTGGCCTAAATGCCGATGTTTGGCCACACTTCGGTTTTAAAACAAGTTATTTTATAACCAAGCAAAACTAGTATTGACGCAAAGAAATCTCTAAATAAAGAATCGAATCGAGAATTGAATCGGATCATGACCTTGTGAATCGGAATCGAATCGATTCAGGAAATCAGCAACGATACCCAGCCCTAGTTTTGATTATTTAAGCCAGCTAGACCTGGCTCTCAGCGTCCGGTAACCCTCACCTTAACCTGAATGCTTTGTGTGTATGTTTTCCTGTTCTAGAGAGCAAGCCGCTGCAGCCGGCCGGGCTCGTGCCGTTTTGATCCGAGACGTTACAGAGAAAGTGCTGACGAGGAAGTTCCGCTTGGTTTTGCTTTTGTGTGGCAATCTGTTTATGAGCTTCAGAGAGACTGAGAGGAGAGCGAGCCCGTGTCCGTGTTGTGTGTGTTGAAGTTCTCTTTAAGCATTAAAGAGTGTAAGAGTGAACAGTGATTCCTGCATCTGCGTCCTCTGTTCCGAAGGTTGCAAACTCGAACGTGACAGTAATGTACCTTTTTCTCCAATGCATTTCTATCCAAAGCAGTTGTTGCATTTTGCTGCCTAATAAAGCACTTTATTCTTGTTATTATAGGGAACTGATAGTGAAAATCCAGTATTTTGAGTTTGTACAAAACGTTCCAGTTACACCGTGGTAAGTGCTGAGCCACAGTCTTATCCTTATCATTCTGGACATTTAGGTATGAATATTTTAAACACCAGCAAGTCAGAATGCTATTATGACTTAAGTGCTGATCATTTCAGATACGTTAGTACTTTACTCGTGTAGTAATTGAAGTTTACTGGAGTATTTTTTGGTGGGAAGTCTTTACTTTTACTGGTTTTCCCTATGGTTTTCAGGTTCTCTATTCTCTGTCTGAGTCAAAATGTCTCACTTCTTTCTTGTTATTTCTGGTGAAGTGTTCAAAATACAGAGTAAGCTACTTTTCCAGGTGTGTTTTGAACCATCCAGAAAGAACCAGAACAGAGGTCAGAGACATAAGTGCTGTTTTTCACCTGCAAAAATGAGCAGGATTTTATACCTGCTCATAATTTTTTGTGTCTTTAAGAAATTGGCTCTCATGACAGTTGGTGGCGTAACGGTAGGGTGTTCGCCCCGTGATCAGAAGGTTGCAGGTTCGAATCCAGGGCCGGTAAAGTTACCACTGAGGTACTCATGAGCAAGGAACCGTCCCCAAGCACTGCTCCCCGATGGGCAGCTGCCCATGTCAGCTGCCCACTGCTCCTTCACGGATGGGTTAAATGCAGAGGTCACATTTCGTTGTGGTGCACTGTGTGCCGTGCTGTGTTCACAATGACAATCACTCACTCACTAGGGGATGGAACGTTGTTTATGGAACATTGCTGATGCAAAGGACTAGACTGAGAGAGTAAAGAATTAATGGAATGATTCAAAAGAATTGTAAAATCTGGTCAGAAGTAAAATGGGCCTTATGGCTCATCTTAAGGTGGTGTTTCGATTGAGATGTTACCAAATTAAAGAAGTTACTGATACAATCTGATACGGTTTAGCGTCAGTAACACTGGCATACCAGGGATGGATATTACACCATTTTTCTGCATTCCTAACTGTTCCTCGCACACTGATTAATTTCAAATATTACAATTCTTTCATCGCTAACCTCATCAAAACTACATCCCAGACGCTGCCCTGACAATGACCTGATGGACTCGCTTCTGGTTTGCACTTCCCTCTCATCGTTGCCCCTTCGCTGCCGTGCATCCGCAGCATGATTGACAGAGAATTTAATTTCAATCAGCCGTTCAAAGCTCCAACGCGCTCCACCCGTTTAATTTGCCAACACTTACCAGTAGCTCCGGGGCATGCCACCTCGCCTTGACTTATGAGTCTTTAGACGCCGTCTAAAGGCTTCCTGGCACGCTGCCAGGCCTCTTCGCCGGCCACGTTAGCTGCTAGCTCGCTAAGGCCCTGTTAAGCCCTTCCCTCACCTATTCGGCCGAACAGACTCTGCGTTAGACCGCCGGCGTTCCCGGATTAAAGGCTGCAGTTTCAAAAAAGCCGTCCACGCTCTTAATGTCCCGTAAACAGCGGATATCTAGGCCACTGAAGCTGGCAGAGCGATCGCCTTTGGGGCTGGGGCCGAGGAAGCGAGCAGAGAAGAATTAAAAGTACATTAGCCATTGTGACCGCCCCTCGTTCTTCGATGCTGTTCTTTTTTTTCTTTTTTTTAAAATCCTTCCCCCGACCCCCCCTCAACCCAACCCTTCCTCTGTCTCGGTTTTTGAAGGCCTCTCCTAATTTACGTCACTCGCTTTAATGCCAGGAGGCATTGCTGCTCATTTCCACGGTGCCCTGCACAATGCGTCCACTTAAATCCCCCCGACCCACACACTCACAAACACACACACACACACACACACAAACACGTCCCATCGACCCTTTCGCGCCGCTCGGCGAGTGATGAGCGCCCGCCCTACGGGGTTTCGCAGTGGTATAGGAAGGGCCTCTAACTCCCCTCCCCTCCCCTCTCCTCTCTTTGGCCAGTTTGTTGTGTGTTTTATTTTTTTCTCTTAATGCGTTTCTACTTCCATGTCATATTTTCCTGTCTTTAATTGATGCTGCTAGCGCCGGTGCTGGTGCCCAGCGCAGCGTTGAAAGCGCTGCCTCCTCCTCCTCCTCCAGACAGGCCCTTATCCTGCTCTAATAGGCGCCTCTCTCCTCCGAGGCCTTCAGCTGTGTCAGGCCACTGCTGCCTCGCTGCACCTCTGCACCCCGCCGCTGCCGTCTAGCCCATTAGTTTGCTTTCTGGGCCTCGCTGTTGCCCTCACACACACCCCACGCGTCCAAACCTGCTCTCTCTTTCTCCCCCTCTCTCTCTCTCCCTCTCTCTCTCTTCCTCTTCCCCTCGCCTCGGACTCGAGACCCACCCCGACCTTTCTCGACTGTATTACGAGGGAGGATGCTGCCTTGGTAAACATTTTTTTATGTTACATTTGCTGCCTTTATCTCCTCACAAAGTGCTGGGGAGACTTTTCTGTAGTCTTTGCTTTTGGAGAACTCGGGATTGGAATTCTTTCAATTCTGAAAAAGTAATCTATGATTAACATTTAGATTTAGTTGTAGAGGAAGGATTTTAACTTATACGTAACCTTTTAATTGTGTGCAGTTTTATCTGGATGCCTCGTACTGGGTTTTGCTCTCAATGTAGTTTATCAAGTAAACTTAAACTGGGCTTTAGACCCTTGAACAACTTAACTAGCGTCCGAATTAAAGTGAGTGATTATATGTCATTGTGAACACAGCACAGAGTGCACCACAGTAAAGTGTGACCTCTACATTTGGCCCATCCACGGGCAGCTTCTTGGCAGCACCTGGGGAGCTGTTCTTGGGGACGATGCCTTGCTCATGAGTACCTCAGTGGTACTTTTACTGGCCTGGGATTATAACCGGCAATCCTCAGAACATGGGGTCAACTCCCTAACTGTTATACTAACTTAAAATCTTATATATGTTGGCTGAACCCTTATGTAGGGTAGAAATTGGCCTTGGGTAGATACTGTACATATTGTGTCACATTTAAGTCTTACACATTTAGCGAACGTTTCTCAAATATGGATGTTCTATTTGAACAAAATCGAATATGTGTTGCGGGGCAGCACGGTGGTGCAGTGGTTAGCGCTGCCACTTCACACCAAGGTCCTGGATTCGATCCCTGGATCGGCCGTTGGACCTTTCTATGTGGAGTTTGCATCCTCTCCCGTGTTCACATGGGTTTCCACCGGGGGCTCCGTTTTCCCCACACCGTCTAAAAGCATGCAATATAGGTGACTCTAAATTGGCCCTGTATGGTATGAGTGAGAACGTGATTGTGTGAGTGTGTGCCCTGTGGTGTGTTGGCGCCTGCCCTGGGTTGGTCCCCATAATTTTCCGTGATGGGCTCCGGTCCCCCTGCGACCCCAGTTGGGATTCAGCGGTTCACTTCACTTCACTACAATTCATTATCAATAAATGTACAAGTTAATCCAAGACTAGGCTTAATCCATGTTCAGCAAACAAGCCCTTAATGTCCGAGAAACTTACCTTGGCCGCCTGCATGGTGATGCATTTCTGAGCTGGTGGTGGTGTAGTGGTTTGGAAGATGACTCTAGTCCAGTTGTAGCATCTTACATTCTGGATCATGTGCGGGGAACAGCACGGTACGGGACGACACCAGATTCCCTACTCCCACCTCTTCCAAGCCGAAAAGAGACGAGGGAAGAGAGACATTAGAGGAGAGAGCGTGAGCAAGAGAGAATCGTCTACCTGAAACCCCTTAGGGGCAAGATTAACCACCGTTCTTTCTTCAGCCTCCAGCAGCCCGCCCCCTGGAGCATTGACGTATCGACAGAGCAGTTTGTTCTACCAAATTTAACAATGATACGTCATTATGGCAACTTTTGGTCCGGATCTATACAATCAATGGCTCCACAGGTCGAGCAGGATTAGTATCACTAACACACCGGAGCGGGCGCTAAAAGCGGATCCGAGTGGCGCTTCAGATCAATGGCGTTTGTGGACACTGAGCTCAATAACAAGCCCTTCCGACATCGAGGGGGGATACGGAGGAGAAAGAAATAGATGTGAAAAGCAAATTTGCCGGGGGAGAGGAGCTAATATCCTGTACTCGCCCAGCCGAACGCCACAGTCTCTGCGCCGAGCTCGGGGAGCGATATGGATTCCTACGCTTTAATTATATCAATACGGATCCGAGTTTCGTTATTGATAGCATCCTATCATTGATATTGGCAGAACCAATCCATTGATACGGGTGAGGAGAGACGCGAAACCCCCGTTTGGCGCGGGATCGATTTGGCGACCCGCGAAAAGAAATAAATAAATAAAATAAAATAAACCTCCGTTCCGCCTCTCCGCGGGACTGAAAAGCAAAGTGTCTGCAGTTTGTACACTGAAAGCTAAGGTAATCATTGAAATCTTCCCTTCTCCGTCTCCCTTGACTGACGTGATTGCGGCGGGACGGACGACCCCGGCCTCCGTGTGTTTTGTAGCGTGTGTGTTATGTGTGTGCGTGTGCACGCGGCGAGAAGGTAAGAGGTGAGGCGAAGATGCCGTAATTGGATCTGTAAAAGTCAAATTTCCTGTTTGGTGCCCAACTCCTGACAGGATGACAAAGGATGGTGTGGTTTAAAGAATGGAGATGTTTGGCCATAGGGATAGCATTAATCGTGAGGCGAATGACAGCCAAGCGGAGGATGCGCGTCTCCCTCAACTCCCTACAAGATGAAACAAAATAGCCATGACCGCTTTTTTTTTTTTTTTATATCCCCCACCCTCCATCACCACCTCCACCCTCACCGCTGCTGCTGTTCCACACTGTCCAGCAGCAGACAAGGCCTTTCAAAGCTGCTCCTCCCTCGGTGCCCTATAAAACGTCGCCTATGGAATAAAGAAGAGACATGAAAGTAAAAATTTTTGCTCTTGTCAATAAAATAAAGGCTCTGTTTTTTAAAACAACAGTAATCAGTGCAGAGTTGCTGCAAGTATCAATCCTAGTGAAAGTAAGTGATTATTTGTCATTGTGAACACATCACAGCACAGCACACAGTGCCCCACAAAGAAATGTGACCTCGGCATTTGACCCTTCCGTGAAGGAGCAGTGGGCAGCTGACATTGGCAGTGCTTGGGGATGGTACCTTGCTCATGAGTCTTAACTTTACCAGTCTGACCTTCTGACCCCGGGAGAACACCCAACCGTTACGCCACCAACCACTGGGGCACCTGGTAGTGTAACGGTTAGGGAGTTGACCCCATGATCGAAAGGTCGCCAGTACAAATCCCGGACTGGTAAAGGTACCACTGAGGTACTCGTGAGCATGGTACCGTCCTTGGGGCGGTGCTCGTATCAGCTACCCACTGCTCCTTCACGGATGGGTCAAGTGCTGAGGATCACATTTGGTTGTGGTGCTGTGGTGTGTTCACAACGACAAATAATCACTCACTTTCACTTTTTACTAACCTAAGTCCAACTATCTTTCTCTCTTTGCAAAGAGGGGTCTTTTCAACAGCTCTGATGGTGAATTGGCAGAGGTGGCGTCTGATAGACTACTGGTGCTACATCACAGTACGCTCTTTGCAGCTGCCCGAGGGAGTCGGAGCCATATTTATTGAAATGTATGACTCTGAAAGTCAACACGGACAGAGCTGACACCTTTGGCTGTAACTTATCTTAACCAAAATATAAAAAAACTCCAAAACATCAATGAAGCCTTATTGTGATTTGATGTTAGATTATTTTTAAAAATCTAGATTTTCGTATTATTTTTAACATCATGTTTCAAATATATATTTTAATTAATTTAAGAGGATTGTTCAGCACTGGATAAAATAGCTTTAATGTAGTTTCTCCAACACAACTGATGGTATTACCAGCAGAAAAGAGGGAAATTGGGCAAGGAACCAAACACCTTCCAATCTCCAAAAATTTGGACCCACATCAACTTTTAGGTAAAATAGAAGAAGCAAGGATTTAAAAAAGGAACTACAGACACACTCACATCGCTCTAATATTTGATATTTGCCCCAGACTACGCCGCAGTCTTCCGAAGGAGCTGGGCGGGAGAACTTGACAAGGGCAGATAAACTGTTTTCAGGAAGCACTCTCGAGACGCTTCTCCCCTGCTTGCTGGATAATTTGCTCTATTAATTGTGAGTTTTACATTTGTAAGACCCCCACCAGATCTGAAGAGCGAGCGGCTTCCATTTGCATATAAAACGTCTCGCTCTTGCACACACTTTTGTCGCTGGGACGTCCGTGTTTGCTTTTCCCCTTCCACGTTCAAACACTGACCGGGCCCTTGTTCAAACAGCATGGGCCCCGGGACCAGGGTGGAGGAGAAGGAGAAGGAGAAGGAGAAGGCGGGCAAGAAGTGTAGGCAAACATCTTGGTTCCCCGAGGAATGGCGGGTGGGAGGGTGGGGGTAACATAACGTGAAGGAGAAACAATGCGACTCGATGGACTGCGGTGGGGAAAAAAAGTGAGAGACGGAGAATCCTCGGGGGTCGGGTGTGGTGGGCGGAGAGAGACAAGAGAAAAGAGTGAGAAAGAGGAGGAGTGGTCGTGAGTGGACAGGAGGGTTCTAATGAGGGCCTTAACGACTTTGAATGGGACCGGTCTTTTCACCCTCCGTTTTGATGGAGACGAGAGATACGAAGGAGGAAGAGAAACGGCAAGAAGGAGGTTTGGGGGGAAAAAGAGAGAGAGAGAAAGAGAGGGAAACGTCTACGTAATTAAGCAGCCTAATGAGTTTGTGGCTCTTTTGTAAGCACGGAGGGGTCTTATAGGGAACGGAGGGGCATTTTATGGCAAAGAAAATCTTCTCTTTCAATACTGTCAAAGAAGTTGCTTGGCGAGCAGTTATCACAGCATGTCAAATTGCTCCGGCTCGAGAAATAATTTGGATTTTTTTCCCCCTCGCAGAGTGCTGCGAAACAAAAGGCACCCCTCTGGTCTAATTTGCCTTGGTAGGGTCTCTCCGGGTGGGGGGTCCGCGGGGACAGAGAAGGGCCCCCGTCTCCTCGCCGAAGGATTAGGGGGTCGGGAGCGGGAGAGGGACGGAGGGAGGGCTGGGTTGCGAGGGGGGTGATGGAGCCTGCTAGCAATTTCACCCAAAACGCTGCAATTGTCCTCGAGATTGAACAGCGCAGAGCGGCAACACTCATTTTTGCCCCCCCCACCCCACCCCACCCGCCCAACCTTCCCATTCATTATCTCTCCTGTATTTACTTATCTTTGTCTCAAAATGGTGAAAAAAAAATTCAAAGTGTTTAAAAAGGGCCCCCTTTCACGGCAAGAAAAGGTTTCTTTCGTTTTTCTTTAACAGCGCGGCCCGGCCCCGACGAGGCTGAGTTAAAGCGGTGGGAACGTCAGCGTTATGAAGACGGTATGAATAGCAAATGAGTACTTTTCCACTTTTCGTTGGTATTATATACTGAATTAGATCCTTGATTTCTTCAAATTACATTTCCCAAGGGCCCCCCTGTGTAATGCGCTCCCTTTTTTGGCTGAGATGTACAATTTTGTGGTGTCAAATTAGCACAAAGAAAATTACACCGTTTTCTCTCTCTCTCTTATCACCCCCCCTCCTTCCACTTTCCGCCCGACTCTCTTTTCTCGGAGAAGAAGCTTTACGTACTATTTTTACGTGGCGCGCCGCCGCCTTTGACGACTTTTATATTTCTTTGAAAATAAAATCCCTTCATCACGCGTCCTTGGCACAAGATCATTGGAGCTATTAAAAGCGAGCTCGCCAGGGCTGAATTTACATGCTAATAAAGGCCGGGAAAGAGCAGTAAAAAAAATGCATCCTCCCCTGTTTACAATAAAATAAACTTAATTGGCGCCGTCGTTTCCAATGAGCGGCGGCGGCGGCGGCGGCGGCGAAAAGCTCCGGCGAAGTCGACGGCGCTCTTACGAATGATTTACTAGGCATTATCGCTGCCAGCCCCACTTATCCGCCAGCGAGATTAAAAGCACGTTCTCCGACGCTCTACAGTTGCGAAGACAATATCTTGGGAACAAAGTTTTGACTTCATGATAACAAGGAAGTGGCACACTCGGTTTCGGCATCCTCTGAGCGTTCCCTCAGACTTCCATTCACCGGAAAGTTTTCGGAAAGTCGTTCTTATGACTGTCGAGATTCAAGGGACCGAGTTCAACTCCAAGCCCCGATCTGTCTCAGAAGAACGAGTAAAATTCTATATTGTGATAAATATCGAGATTAATCAGTATATCATTATATTTTTGAACATATCGCCCAGCTCTTTGAATCATCATTCACTTTCACTCACTGTATTTGGAAAGTGGAGCTGAGCAGAATGGGACTCATTTCACATTTGGGTGATTTTGCACTTCGCCTTTATTGTTGCGTTTGCTGCGGGACGCGGCTGTCTGTTCTAGTGAAACGAAGAGACCCGAATTGTCAAAGACCAACCTTGAAATTGAATGGTGACTGGAGCGCTTTGCATGAACAACACCTGACTTTACAAAGAGAGGAGGCTTAATAACAATGGGCCTACTTGAGGGTGACTGGGGGGCTGAGGGGATAACGAGTGGAAGGAAACATTACAAATATCTCTGTCTTTCACACCCCACCCCCTCCCCACTTCTCCCCCCAAAAATGCTCCTCGTCCAGGACGGTTACATGGTTGCTGAAGTGGGTTCTAAAAGCTTTTGTGTGAAAAGGGGATTATTGATTTTTCAAATCTAATTCTGGTTTGATCATCCTGTTGAAACGTTCTATTACATTTACACTCTGGCTCGTGTCTTTGTTAAAAAGGCCTACGTGACCTGTGGCAGTATGACCGGTCACTACAGGGAACATGAGACACCATCCCATCTTTACATCTTAAACGCAAATTAATTTATCAGCATTTGGTGAGAAAACGGTGTGTTGTATATACAGTATATTTGATGTATTCTAACTTATCTGTCCACTATAACCTTTATTTTGTGATTATTTGTTATTATTTTGGTCAGCAAATGCAGTTTTAAAGCGGTATATAAATAAAGCTTACTTACTTTCAAGGTATTTTAGCAGGTTGTCTCATCCATTTACATTTTACACTTACATTTACAGCATTTAGCAGACGCTCTTATCCAGAGCGACTTACACTTCCTGATTTCAGGGACAGTTCCCCTGAGAGCAACTTAGGGTTAAGGGTCTTGCTCACGGACCCAGTGTTGGTAACGCCAGAGGTCGGATTCAAACCCGCAGCCTCTTGGTCCCAAGACGAGTGTTCTACCACTAGGCCACCAACACCCGTCAGTGACATCCAGAGTGACTTTTAATTTCACAAGCGGCCTCCTTGGAGCAACTTCATGATAAGCGTCCTGCTCACGGCCCATATTGGTGGTAGTGCTGGAGGTAGGGTAGAGCTGGACTTGAACTTACCACCTCTTGCTAGCTAGATGAGCCGCCATCATTCGACAACATCAACTTATGCTCACTTGAGATTTCGTAGACGCAAAGCCTAAATCACGTATAAAATCCACCATCCACTCGTTTCTTAAGATGATGGTGATGACGTCTCAAATGTTTCTCGTCTTGTCTCAGTCTCTTATTGGTTAACGACCTAAAATGACACCTTTGGCTCTCAGACCAAGTACTGTAAACCTAACTTGGTCAAGGGGAGGCTGTTGAGGTATATTGTTGAGCTGTGAATGTAAATGTTTTCCAGCCTTTTCTACATGGCTGGTGCAATGGCTTCTGGGCGATTCTGACAACCAGGGTTTAAAGTAGTGAAATCTGAAAGAGTTTTTAATAAACATGGCACGATACCACTTTTTTATGTCTGATACGATACGAATATTGTAAATTTGGATATCTGCCGATACGATACAAACCTGATACAGTCTCTGGGTCTTTTTGAAATAGAAAATAATGCATTAAAAATGTTTGAATACATGACAGAGATTGTTCTGTTATGCTTAAGGTAATATTTGACTTAAATACTGTTTTCCTAACTAAAAATATGGATGCTACACTACCAGTCAAACGTTTGGACACACCTTCCCATTCAATGTTTTTTCTTTATTTTCATTACTATTTACATTGTAGATTCTCACTAAAGGCATCAAAACTATGAATTAACTGTGTAAGGGCTATTTGACCAAGAAGGAGAGTGATGGAGTGCTGCGCCACATGGCCTGGCCTCCACGGTCACCTGACCAAACCTAATCGAGATGCTTCAGGATGAGATGGACCGCAGAGTGAAGGCAAAAGGGCAAAGAAGTGCTCAGCGTCTCTGGGAACTCCTTCAAGACTGTTGGAAAACCATTTCAGGTGACTACCTCATGAAGCTCATCGAGAGAACGCCAAGAGTGTGCAAAGCAGTGATCAAAGCAAAGGGTGGTTATTTTCAAGAATCTAAGATATAAAACATGTTCTGGGTTATTTCACACTTTTTGTTTACTGCATAATTCCATATGTGTTCATTCATAGTGCCTTCAGTGAGAATCTACAATGGAAATAGTCATGATAATGAAGAATAAAACATTGAATGGGAAGGTGTGTCCAAACTTTTGACTGGCAGTGTACATGCTTAATTATGTATTATTAAAATAACATCTCAAAAGTGACTGGCTTAAACACAGTTCTGTCATTTTGAGATGGTCCCTAATCCTGCGGCGCTAAAACCATCAGAAACACCGAGATTACGATCGAGAGCTGGTGTTGTTAAGGAAATTTAACAGTATTTGTGATTTGCTTTTGGGGTTGTAGTGTGTTGCGTTGCCTGTTCTGCTCATTGTCATATCAATATGTAGGAATTAGCGCGAACGTCGAACAATAAACCAGCTTTTCCGCAGTGCTTCCCATGCGTAACCAATTCAGTGCGCGCACGTTCATAGATCGCCTCCATAGATCGGACAAACTCCATCGATACCTGATCCAGCTGTTTGGGTCGTTATCAGACCAATATCCGATCCACGCCATCGCATCGGTGCCATCTCTAGTTTTTAACAGTGGGTTTGTCGTATGAGGTGGCTGCCTAGCAGTTAGGAGAAGACAGACCACTAGACCGAGAGGTTGTGGGATCAAATCCTACCTCCTGCACTACCATCGCCGGGTCTCAGAGCAAGACCCTTAACCCCAAGCTGCTCCAGGGAGATTAACCCTGCAATTAGGAAATGGACGTTGCTCTGGATAAGAGTGTCCGCTAAATGCCATAAAAGTAAATGTCATTATGATTAAATCAACTGCCCACGATATTAGAATACTCGTCTTAGCAAATCCAGATCTATAAGACAGCCAGAAATACCACCATTAGGCCCCTGAGCAAGTCCCTTTACCCAAAGTTGCTCCAGTGAGACTGTGCCAAAAATAATTAGGAATTCACGTGGCTTTAGATAAGTGCTTCTGCTAAATTTTGTAAATGTGAACCGTCAGTCCAACCTCAGCATAGCTTTCTCATTTTTATTGGACAATAGTATCAAAAAGTGAAGCAATTTATAAGACTGTATGGTGGCAAAATCAGCAGATAAACTTCTACAACTTGTCAAGGTTGGTTTGACGAACCTCGCTTGTCAGAACTTTCTCCATTTTACACCTACAGCGCAAACTGCAAGAGTTTCTCTTCCTGCACAATTCACGTTGCCCCTTCTGACTTAATTATTTCTATTTTTGTAGTAATACGTGTCTGATTTGAAGAAGATAATTATGCAGGATATTGAACAGGGCCTTTGGAAGCTCAGCGCGGGCAGACCACGGTGTGAGAAAGAGACAGAGGAATAAGAGAGACGGATAGACAGTGGGACGGACAGGCAGGAATGACACCATCTCAAATTATTCGGGGTGGGCCAAAGCTCCGGCGCGGCTTATATAGCTACGGGCCCCGGGTAATTAAATTATAATTTAACCTGCTGACTCCAGAGCCAAAGGGCCCGGCCGGGGTGGGGGAACTGGAGAGCCTTGACAGGATTTACACTTAATGAAATAATAATGCGAACGTGCGACGGCACCGCTGCTCGGGCCGGGGGAAACGTGCCGGTGTTTACTCGCAAGCCGCGGTCCAACTGTTGGTGCTAGTGTTCAGATTGGGGCTAGTCCAGCTCACACTGCATAATTTTGTGTAAGTTATAAGGTTGCTGTTGTATTTCTGGCAGTATTAAAAGATCTGGATTTGAACCTACCACCTCTTGGTTCTCAGGCGAGTCGAACCCACTGTTAAAACGATTTCAGATTTCACCATTTAAAGCCCAACCCAACTTATCAGAGCGGTCAAGGAGTCGACACCGGCAACGGAAAGTTAGAGGGTTGGACAAAAATTGACATTCACATAATTTGTCAGGTGCGACTTCCATTTCAAAATGACAAAGAACGACTTTAGAGAATGACCACAAACGACTCGCCGTTCACTCGGCGGTCACTCGGCTCGTTCGAGTTCGAGGCGGCACGAAGCATTAAGTAGAGATCGGGGGGGAGATAAGAGAAAATGACATTAGGACAGGCAGCACTGGAGAAAGAGAGAGAGAGAGAGAGGGCGAGGGGCGCACCTTAAATTGTGTGCGCTTCAGCGCCATTTCGAGGCAGCACCTTCCCTCTTCGGCGAAGGCTGGTAAGATGGACGCCCTTCGCGGTGCTAACACGCGTTAGCCGGCACTCGCTAGGTCATTAAGCCCCCCGTCCTGTCTTACCACTCCCAGACCCTCCATCCCTACCTCCCTCCGTCTTTCCTCCACCGCCACCCCCCCCCATAGACCTGATGGACAGCTTCGAAGCACTGCCTATGAGAGGAGAGAGCGAGAGAGAGAGAGAGAGAGAGAGAGAGCAATGAGTGGAGCACAAATGACAGACGTAGCTAAAATGGTAAACACTGCAAGCCCCGAGGGCCGAGGCTGGACCACAGCCGGAACGGAATGATCCACTTTTCTTTCTCTTTATTTTCCAGGATGTCGTCCACCGGGTACAGTGTAACTTTATATATTTGAAGGAATCTAGCAGCTAACTTACACTAACATCAATTATGTGCAGTAAATGTGCAATGACTAGCAACTTCCTGACAGAAGTTCTAAACATTTGTTCTAAGCTAAATGACAAAAATGAACAGAAAGCAAAATTTAAGTTACTTTAGCCAAAAAAAAAAGTGGTTTTGTCACTTATTTGCATAAGTAAAGTCACCTGTCATTTTGTTGTTCAAATGTATTTCAGTTGCAGGGAAATTCTCGAAGAGTTGTAACTTTTCTGACTCGTTTTACCGCTAAGATTGTCAAGTCTGTGTACCTTGCATTCGTTGGATTCCCGACTCTGGAACAAAAAAATAGACAACGGATTTCAAGCCCTGATTTCGTTTTTTTTGTCCGCTCAAAAAAAAAAAAAAGAATGTTGAAATATGTTGTGTGAAAAGAAAATGCCATACAGAACTCATTGTGTGAGCGAGTAAGCAATTATTTGTCAGTGTGAACACACCACCACAACGAAATGTGACCCTTCCATGAAGGAGCAATTGGCAACACCCAGGGAGCAGTGCTTTGGGATGATACTTTGTACCTCAGTTGGAACTTTATCGGTCTGGGACTTGAAACCGCAACTTTCCGATCATGGGGCCGACTCCTTAACCGTTACGCTACCAGCTGCGCCCAAAATTTCAGTCGTTCAGTTTGTATTTTTAAATTAATTTGGAATGCTAGCAACAATGGAGTTATACAATTAAACCATTATTTTAGTTCGCAGTAGGGCTGACGAGAGGCCCGTTCGTCTGTCCTTTACCACCATATTTGTTTTCCGTCACGCGACAAGCAGAGTGTGTGACTCTCAGAGTAACTCTTGAAAAGTTGCTAGAATATACTCTGACTTTTGCATGTTTACATGTTACATGTTTACTTGAGGAGCTGTTTCAACTAGAAATCACCCCAAATCCTACTCTGGTAATAAAACGTAGGGCGGGACGGCGGTGCGGTGGTTGGCGCTGTCGCCTCACACGAAGAAGGCCCTGGATTCGATCCCTGTGTCGACCGTGGGGTCTTTCTGTGTGGAGTATGTGAGCTCTCCCCGCCTTCGAGTGGGTTTTCTCTGGGGGCTCCGGTGTCCTCCCACAGTCCAAAAGCACACAGTTTAGGTCGATTGCTTTTCCCTAAGTGGGCTCTGTTAGGTGGAAGTGAGTGATTATTTGTCATTGTGAACACACCACAGCACAATGTGCACCACAACGAAATGTGACCTCTGCATTTGACCCATCCGTGGAGGAGCAGTGGGCAGATAACATGGGCAACGTCCGGGGAGGAGTGCTTGGGGACGGTACCTTGCTCATGAGTACCTCAGTGGTACCTTTACTTCCAGTTACGAGGTGTATGAGAGTGTGTTTGTGTTGCGCTCCGAGTTGGTTCCCGCCTCGCGTACTTAGTCCCGGGATAGGCCTCGGTGATATGTCCCCGCGACCCTGATAGGGATTAAGCGGAATTAAACGCAATCAAAACGCTCCACTTTCCTGTCGTTTTCCGTTTTTGTTTCGGACTCGGGAATGCGGCGAAGGTCCAGTCAGTCAGTCAGTCAGTCCCGGCCCGTAAGCTTCCGCAGCTTTTCTCTCGCGTTTTGGCATCCATTTTGTTTGGCTGTGGCTGTCATGGAGCGATAGATGGCCTCCCCACTCGTCTGCTGCTGCTCCCCTGCCACTGATCTGCATCTCTCCATCTCTTCTCCTCCTCCTCTTCCTCCTCCAATCTGCCTTCTGCCTTTTTATCTGCGCCTCCCACCACCTCCAGTCCGGCCTCATGTTTAAAGTAATCAGATTTCCCCAGCAGCTCCTGGATGGAGGGAGAGATGGATATGAGAAGGAGATGAGCGCGAGGGGAGGAGTGTGTACGTGTGTGTGTGTGTGTGTGTGTGTGTGTGTGTGTGTTGGAGATACTAGATTAACTCTGACTGTTGTTGGGTGGCCCTGGGTCTGGGCAAGGTCCTCTATTATTTCGTGCTTTCTTCCTTCATATTCTCTCTCTCTCTCTCTCCTCTCTCTTTTTCTCCCTCACTCTATATCTCCCACTCTCTCTTCTCCTCCACCCCCCCCCCCTCGTGCGTTCTTGCCCCCCCCTCTCCTTCCCCCCCTCCCCATCCATCTCTTAAATTCTATTTATTCGGTCTCCTTCTTTCTTTTCCTTTCTTATTCTCTCTCTTTTCTTTTTTTCTCTGTCTTTTCCCTTTTTGTTCTCTCCCTCTCTTTCTTCTAAAATACTTGATTCTCGTTCGCTCTGTCTTCCGTTCATTTTCTGTCCTTTTCTTACATATTCTTTATCCTTTTTAATGTTTATACTCTTCCTTTTGTATACTTTCTCTTATTCTCTCTTTCCTTCTTTTAAATTCTCTCCCTCACTTTCTTTCCCTTACTTATTCCCATTCTTTTCCCCTTTCCTTCTCTTACGTATTTCTTCTTTATGCCATTCTCTATCTCTCTCTCTCTCTTGCTCCACCTCCCTCTCTGTCCATCCCTCCATCTCCTTATCTTCCTTTCTTATTCTCTCGCTGTTCCTATCCTTCTTTCTTCTATTATTATTTTTGATCTCCCTTTTCTCTCTCCTGCTTTCTCTCTTTTAAATACGTTTTACAAATAATTACTTTCTTTTACATATTCTGACATTTTTTAATACTCTATCGGTGTCTCTCCTTCTCCTCTATCTCACTGTCACTGTCTATCCATTTCCTTCTCTTTGTTTTACTTTCCTATTCTCACTTTTTTTCTTTCTGTTTCTATCCTTCTTTCTCTCTTTCTGTAAGTAATTACTTACTTAAGTATGTTTTATATTCTCTCTCTCTTTGTCCTTTAGTCCATCTCCCCCTTTTTCCTTTTTTTTCTTATTCTCCCTTTTCCTTCTCTCCTTCTTGGGGAATGCTTTATTTTCTCTCTTCCATCTTTTCTTCTCTCTTTCTCTTTATAAACTTTTATCCTTTTCATACTCTCTTTTATACCCCCTCTCTCTGCCTTTCTCTTACTTTATTCTCTCTCTCTCCCCTCCTCTGAAAATACTTTATTCTCCTCCTACTTTGTTTCCCTCTCTATCCTTCTATTATATATTCTCATTTATTCTCTCTCTCTCTTCTTACATACGTTTTGCTAAATAATGACTTTCATATACTCTTACTTATCCTTTTTACTCACTCTCTCTTTCATTCTCTCTGTTCCTTTCATTCATTCTAAACTCTCTCTCTCTCTCTCTCTCTCTCTCTCTCTCTCTCTCTCTCTCTTTTATTCATTCTTTACCGTTCTCATTCTCTCTCTTTCTCCCTCTCTATTCTGTCCTTAAAATGCTTTCTTTCTCTCTCTCTGGCCTCCCTTCTCTCTTTCTTTCATTCTTTCTCCCCAACACAATCTCTCTCTCTCTTTCTCTGTCTCTGTCTCTCTCTCTCAAACACTTTCTTACTTACTTTTAAATACTCTCAACCTACCCTTTATATACTCCCCCGCCTGTATCTCTACCCTTCTCTTAAAATACTTTATTCCATCCACACCTCTCTCGCTCTCTCTCTCTCTCTCTCTCTCTCTCTCTCTCTTTCATTTGTTCTTTACCGTTCTCATTCTCTCTTTCTCCCTCTCTGTTCTGTCCTTAAAATACTTTCCTTCTCTCTCTCTGGCCTCCCTTCTCTCTTTCTTTCATTCTTTCTCCCCAACACAATCTCTCTTTCTCTCTCTCTCTCTTTCTCTCTCTCTCTCAAATACTTTCTTACTTACTTTTAAATACTCTCAACCTATCCTTTATATACTCCCCCGCCTGTATGTCTACCCTTCTCTTAAAATACTTTATTCCATCCGCACCTCTCTCGCTCTCTCTATCTCTCTCTCTCTCTCTCTCTTTTATTCGTTCATTACCGTTCTCATTCTCTCTCTTTCTTCCTCTCTATTCTGTCCTTAAAATACTTTCCTTCTCTCTCTGGCCTCCCTTCTCTCTTTCTTTCATTCTTTCTCCCCAACACAATCTCTCGCTCTCTCTCTCTCGCTCTCTCTCTCTCTCTCTTTTATTCGTTCTTTACGGTTCTCATTCTCTCTTTCTCCCTCTCTATTCTGTCCTTAAAATACTTTCCTTCTCTCTCTCTGGCCTCCCTTCTCTCTTTCTTTCATTCTTTCTTCCCAACACAATCTCTCTCTCTCTCTCTCTCTCTCTCTCTCAAATACTTTCTTACTTTTAAATACTCTCAACCTATCCTTTATATACTCTCCCGCCTGTATCTCTACCCTTCTCTTAAAATACTTTATTCCATCTGCACCTCTCTCTCTCTCCCTCCCTCTCTCTCTCACTCCCTCTCTCTCTCTCTCCCCCTCTCTCTCGCTCCCTCTCTCTCGCTCCCTCTCTCTCTCCATGTGTCCCTCCCGCGTTAGTTGAAAGTTTGAAGTTTGTTGACAGGGTGCCTCTCAACAGGCTGTCTTTGAGCTCACTACACCGTTGTCTTGGTGGGATTTCATATGTGCAAATAAATAGCATGTGTGAATGTGTTAAGGAGGTGAGGCATGCCGCGGCTAGTGACAGGTACACACACACACACACACACACACACACAATCAAGCGCTGACTTTCCGCAGCCATTGTTCTTAGCTGTCTTCCACAGCAAGTTGGGTATCCGCGCCATTTTAATTCCTCGCCACCCCCGGTGCTTATTATACGGCGCCCGACTCCAAACTGCCTATCTCGCACTTATTAAAAGGATTACCAACGCCGCCGATATAATTAGCCGTAATGGAGGAATCGCGCTAGCCCGTGTCACCCTAATTATTGATGCAGATCAGGGGGGATTAAACTTCATAATGTAGAGATTGCTCAGAGCCAAAGCAAAGCGGCGCCGGGCCTTTTTATTATTATTTTTTTTGATCTCCCGGAATTGGCGGCGCTCGGCGGCGGAACATGGCGCTGCCTCTCACCCCGCTTTATCTCCACTTGACTATTTGAACTAGTGAGATTTTTTCGCCAGACAGACAGCTTGTCTTCAAGCCGTGGATATAACGCCGCAAATGAAAAAAAATAAAACACTCGCTCCCGGGCCCTTTCTCACCAGAGAGAATAGTTGAATGGCAAAAACCAGGATTTTTTCTTTTTGGTGCCGCCGAAATGGGCTCGGCAAGAAAGGAACTCGTTTCGCTTATTTCACTGGCACGGTACAAAACCTCTAACAGGGTTCTTGCCACGCACGGCCCAGGTTTTAATGACATCGTTCGGTACTCGCGGCTGTTTTTTATTAACCGCCCCAAACCGGAGCTGACGACGGCGGCCGACGTTAATATTACATTTAAACAGTCTGCTCAACTGGCAGAAAGAGTGTTTGTTCGTACGTACGTGTGGAGCGAGTTAATTACGTGTTAAGGGGACACTCCACTCAAATGTGCTAACCACTGGTGAAGACACTTGTGCTGATCCTTAATAACTTGTGCTTCTAAAGGTTTTATTAGACTGTATGTCGTGATTTAATCTGTGTTCATCTGCACGTTGAGGATTAATTTGGCTCATTTGTTCCATGAGACAGGTCCATGTTAAATTCCGAGTTTTGGGCGTGTTGGTTGGTTGTCTGGTGGTTAGGATACTAGGTTAGGTCGTGGGTTGGAGGCACCACTATCTTTGAGTCCTTGAGCAAGACCCTTAACCCCAAGTTGCTCCCTGAAAATTGGGAAAATGAAAGTCACACTGGAGAAGAGCGTCTACTGAATGCCGTAAATGTAAATAAAAAGGAGCGGACGGTCCAAAAATGATGAGGTGACCAACAATGATGAAAGCTATAATGCTAATTAAAGCACATACTGTAGTGGCCTCAAAAGAATGAATGTGAGTGATTATTTGTCATTGTGAACACACCACAGCGCAGCACACAGCACACTGTGACCCAATTGACCTTTCTGTGAAGGATCACTTAGCGGCTGATGGGCAGCACCTGGGGAGCAGTGCTTGGGAATGATACCTTGCTCATGAGTACCTCAGTGGTGCCAGTGGCACCGGGCAGCTGGTGGCGTAACGGTAGGGTGTTGGCCCTGTGATCTGAAGGTCGCAGGTTCGAATCCAGGGCCGGTAAAGTTACCACTGAGGTACTCATGAGCAAGATACTGTCCCCAAGCACTGCTCCCCTTGTCAGCTGCACATTGCTCCTTCACGGATGGGTAAAATGCAGAGGTCACATTTCGTTGTGGTGCACTGTGTGCTGTGCTGTGGTGTGTTCACAATGACAAAGAATAATCACTCACCTTTACTGGTCCGGGATTTAAACCAGCAAGCTTCCGATCATGGGGTGCACTACCAGCTGCCCCTCAGCCATAAGACTGTAGGAAGCAAATTAATAATCTTGAACTCCCAAAAATGCTAGCTTGGAAATTGTGCTTATTTGGGCTTAGTGAGTCGATTCTTTGTTAAAGGACAATCCACCACAAAATGCAAACTTGATTAGCAATGACCAAGGCTATTGCGCTGCGTATCTTGTGCAAATAAAAGCATCATTAGACGGTGTTAAGTAAGTCAGTCTTCTGTAGATTATCTAAATCGTTTTATTCATTTATTTGTTTTGTAGTGTTTCTTAACGTAGTCTCTTTCATTTCTGTTTTAATTGGCACAGTCTTGGGAACAAATCAGGACTACATTGGTACCTTGCTCATGAGTACCTCAGTGGTACCTTGCCCAGTCCAGGACTTGAACTGATGACCTTCCGGTTATAAATTGTTCTATTTATTAACTCCCCCACATTATTAATGTTCAGAAGGTCGCAGGTTCGAATCCAGGGCCGGTAAATTTACTACTGAGGTACTCATGAGCGAGGTACCGTCCCCAAGCACTGCTCCCCGGGCGCTTGTTAGCTGCCCTCTGCTCCTTCACGGATGGGTTAAATGCAGAGGTCACAGTTGGTTGTGGTGCACTGTGTCCTGTGCTGTGGTGTGTTCACAATGACAAATAATCACTCACTTTCACTTTCGTTAGTACCACTGAGGTACTCATGAGTAAGGTACCCGTCCACAAGCACTGCTCTCTGGGTGCTGCCCATGTTAGCCGCCCACTGCTCCTTCTTGGACGGATTAAATGCAACATTTTGTTGTGGTGCACTGTTTGCTGTGCTGTGGTGTGTTCACAGTGACAATCACTCACTTTCCTGTTGTATTTTTAGAAGTGTGTATGTGATAAAGAATCCTGGATTCCACCTTAAAGGAGTACCCAAACGGAGTAATTCAGCTAGAAATGATGGCAGTAGACTAAGTTCGAACTGCAGCTCTCATGGCCGTCCAGCACAGATCATCACACATTTATTCCCGGTCAGCAGGCCAAGCTGTAGGTCTTTCTTAATGTCGCCAGCCTTCCTGACCTCATAAAAGCCGTGTAACTGCACACTGCTGCACACCCACGTGGAAGGATTAACCGGATTACAGGCACAATCAAGTGCAATTTTACTGCCGCTAATTTACTTCATTAACTCGTGTCCAGTGTGGATGGAGAAACAATTAAGGTGTAATTACATTCCACTTCTGTACCCACAGTGCTTTGTGCTGTTTTATTGTTTTGGACTAATTGATACGTATTGTAATATATGTTTGACAGCAAAGCTCAACATACACATGTGTTCAGCACTCCCCCCACCCGGATAAAAACCTGTTCTGATAATGTGGCTGTTGTAGACCACTAATGAAGCCTCTATAAATCCAAATTAGCACAACAGCTTTCATTACTGTTGGTCACATTAGCCTTTCTGAGTAGACTGCCCCTTTAACGTGTAATTAACTCACCGCACACGCTAATGTAGCCTTTAAAAGTTAGACTGAAACCCATTGCTAGTCATATTAGCATTTTTCATGTGCCAAGTCAAGTATTGGGCACCTGAAGTTATAGATACGTGACACCAAGACTGGTATAAAATATAACATTAATAATGTGGGGGGAGTTAATAAATAGAACAAATAAGCAGAAGATGGGGCGGCACGGTGGCGCAGTGGTTAGCGCTGCCGCCTCACAGTGAGAAGGTCCTGGGTTCAGACCCCGGGGAGGGCCGTAGGGTCCCTCTGTGTGGAGTTTGCATGCTCTCCCCGTGTTTGCACGGGCACTATAGGTTAATTGGCCGCGTTACCCTATAGGTTACCCTGGCCCCGTAAGGTGTGAATGCGTGTGTGACCGTGTGAGTGCGTGTGTGCCCTGCGGTGTGTTAGGACCTGCCCAGGGTTGTTTCCTGCCTTGCGCCCGAATGTTCCCGGGATAGGCTCCGGTCCCCTCGCGACCCCAGTTGGGATTAAGCGGTTCAGATAATAAATGAATGAATGAATGAATAACCGGAAGGTCATCGGTTCAAGTCCTGGACTCATAAAAGTACCACTGAGGTACTCATGGGCAAGGTACCGTCCCCAAGCACTGCTCCCTGGGCACTGCCCATGTCGGCTGCCCACTGCTCCTTCACAGTTGGGTCAAATGTGGAGGTCATATTTCGATGTGGTGCACTGTGTGCTGTGCTGTGGTGTGCCTTGGGACAAATGCTCAATACACCTTTAATAAAATTCACTTTAACGAGTGCAATATGAAAGTGAGTGATTATTTGTCATTGTGAACACACCACAGCACATAGTGCACCGCCATGAAATGTGACCTCTGCATTTGACCCATCTGTGAAGGAGCAGTGGGCAGCTGACGTGGGCAGTGGAGATTCTAGATTCTGTTGGGCCCTTAGGATAACAATTCAGAGCGGCCCCTCCAACTCCTGACTTTCTTGGCGACCAAGCAGTTTGGTGCAGTTTGCATGTTGGCAAGCAGTGTCTCTGCTCCTGGATCATCAGCTTAAGTTGAGGATTAGATTTGCCAACTTAGTCACTTGCAGGTAGTTTCAGACAGTCGCACATTACTGGCCTCTTTGCGTAGTGTGTTTGGGGGAGAAGGGATATGTTTTAAGTGTGAGTGTGAGGAAGCAAGTGAAAGTGTGTGTGTTAGTGTGTTAGTGTGTTAGTGGGGCTGGTGATGACAGTTCTGGCAGAGATGTTTGGGTGTGCGATTCAGTGTGAGTGTGATGGACTTCTGCCTCTCACCCTCTCCTCACACACAGAGCCTCCGACTGATGGAGCTGGAGTGTAATTTGAAGAAAAGGAGCCGCAGTGCCAACGCTATCTCAACGATACGGAAGAGCGATCCGTTCTAATATTAAAGGTGTTATCAGGATAGGTCGGATGCCAGTTAATAATTGAGATTTGGCTCTAATCAGAAGTCTCCCGACACGTAAAGAACTGTCAGCGCACACGAATAACAGAAGCAAATTGCTGCTGGTGTTGATGAGTTAGTAGAGGAGTTCTGCTACCTCGTGTCTGTTCCAATAAGCTGAACTGGAATCAGACTTGTAGAGTCAGCGCCGGTCCATTTGCAGTCGTGGTTCTCAAACCTGTCTCTCTTTCTCTCCCTACAATTTTCACTCCTGAATGAATGAATAAAATTTCAATTTTTTTTCCCGCCGATTTGGTCGAAATAACAGCACAGCACAAAAATAACTTCCCAAAGCATTGTTTTCACTTTCCAAAATTTTGTTCCTTTTTGTGTGTACTGGATGTTGCGGGGAGCAGGCGTAGCCCCTCTCTCTCTCTCCCTCTCTCTTTCTCTGTTGTTTTAACCTCCCCCCCCCTTCTTTTTATTCAAAGCCTGGCATTTGTTTTTTGGGAGGTTTTGCATCTTCTCGCAACCCCGGCACTGCCGCTTTTCTGGAGTCGTGCATTGCCGGCGCGGAAAACAAAAAAACAAAGCCCGGCCTTGCTAAACAAACCCCCCGCGTCTCCCCTCCCCGTCTGCGGAACGCCAGGAGTGGAATGACGACGACTCGCTTGATATTACACACTCCTCTCCAGTTCCTCTCACTCACCGTCGCTCAGCTGGGACGGAGTCGCTTCGTTTAAAAAATAAAAAATAAAAAAAGCGGGGAGGGGACGTGTGATGTTTGGGTTGGGGGGAGGGGAGAGAAAAAGTGTGCACCTGCTGGCAAAGTGTGTGTGTGTATGTATGTGTGTGTGTGTACAAGCAGATTTTTACAACTTACACACCTGTCAGTAGCAATACTTCTCTCTCTCTTTCCTTTCTCTCTCTGATGACCTTCCTCATTTTCCTCTAAACGCCCGGCTCGGTTTAACGTTGGGAAATTCCTCACAAAAGAGGCGCATTGTCTACGGCAAGCGAGCTATTATGATAAGTAACCGTAATGGCGCTAGTAATTTTTCATCAAACTGGCCCAATATTTCCCCCCTCGCTGGGGTTGGAAGAAGAGTGGGTATAGATGGGGAAGGGTGGGGTGGAGGGAAGGGTACGAGCTTTATTACGCCGGTCATGCGCCGTAATGATGCTTTTATAATAACTTAAAGAGGGCGGGGAAAAGGGCCGGCGGTCTCGAGGCCGAACCCGGCCCTGTCGTGTTTTTCTTTCCTAAGTGATACGCCGGCCGCAAACGTAACGTATTTAGAAATAAAGGCGAGCGGCATTAATAACGCGTTAAGAAGAAAGGGGGTGAGATTTGTCTGCGAAACGTTTTGAGGGATCGCCGCCCGGGGGGCTGAAGAAGAAGAAGAAGAAGAAGAGGAGGTGGGGCGGGGGGGGATGAAAATGGCCTCTGGTGCTTTTGCGTTGGATGCAAGCTGAGAGGAATATTTCAAATAAGAATAATGTCATCACCAAACAATTTGCAACCTCATAGGGCTATAACACCCACACCCTCCGAGATACACACACACACACACACATCCAGACCTGTCTCCCAGGCCTTCAGATGACACAATACGGATGCCCCGTCCCTCACGCCTGGCAGATGATGTCTGATATTTCATCCTTGTCGTTTTATTAAAGATTTAAACAGTTTTGCATCGCCAACAAATACATAGCCGGCCAATTTTCCTCCGCGCCTACTGAGGGAGATGGGAAGTGGAGGAGGAGGAGGAAGAGGAGGAGGGGTTGGTAGCGTGGGCCCGGCTGATTATGATGGTATATTACATTTCCACATGTGAATTTAATAAATGTAAAGAATGCATTATTTTATATTATCAGCTGGAAAGGGCCCCAGTGTTCGACTGGGAGGAATATGACTCCTGTCAGATGAATGGCTTGGATGGGAGCTAAACGGATGCCGTGATGAGCGAGAGGAAGGGGAGAAGAGGGGATGGCGGTGGTGGGGGGGGCGGAATCTCATGACATTGCCATTATGAGCCCTGTGACTATTACCATGTGCTATAGCAGTGGCTGTTCTTCACAATGTGATCTCCTCTTATTAGTATTAATAATAATGAGAATACGCTGCTTTTAATATGTCAGCGCTCGGCTCCATATTAACGTTTTTTTTTGTGTGTGTGTGTGAGGGAAAGGAAAGGACGGCTCCTAATGGCATCCCTCGCTTCTATTCTTCTAGACTTTCATCCCCGGCTCTCTGCGGGACGGCTTTATCTCCCCCTTTTCTTCATGTCATTGTTTTATCGAGTTCCCTCAGCTCCGTTTCGCACCCCCCTCTCTTTCTTGCCTCCCGTCTTTTTTTTTCCTTACCCAATCGATTACTGTGCTTGTTGGACATCTCTCGCAAAGCCGTACCGGTTTGTTCCACTTTACCACCCCGTTCGCCCTCTGCCACTCCTACTTGCAACTCCCCCACCATCACCACCACCACCACCACGCCGACTCCCTAACACACAACCCCGTTGCCCCACCCTGACCCCTCCCCCTGGAGGAGAGTCCTCCCGACTTGGTACGTATCGATATCCGTGTCACTGTCCTGACACCAGCCATCCTGTCTCAATAAACATTTCGCAAAGTCCGATTTTGCTGCTGCGTCTGAATAATTTATCGGCCGTGATTAGCGTCTGTGTTTTCGCGAAACCCAATGCCCCAACGAAACGGCGGAGATCCGGTTGCAATCCGGTCCCCGATCTTTAAGCGGCGGCGGTGGTGGCGGTGGCGGCGGAGGAAGAGAAGAAAAGCAGGAAAAGATAAGACAAGAAAAGAGAGGACTGGAGTGAAAAGGGTTGCTTGGGCTGTCCGAAGGTGGCTGAGGTGGGCTGTCAGGGCGCCTACTTCCTCCCTCCTTTCTCTCCCGACTCCGAAACGGGCTGTGGCGTTGCGTGGTTACGATCCTCGCTTGACGTCTCCGACTCAAAGGCCTGTCACCTGCTTCGCCCTCCGTTCCAGGTTCCCGAAAACGTGTGGCGTGTCACCGGGAACCGCAAGTTTTGACCGGCCCTGTCAACCCTCATGCGCCGGGTTTCACAGGTTTCGTCACGTCTCAAGGTCGACTCGTTTTTAATTGCGTCTCTCCAAACCTGGGCATCTATTTTTTCCCCCTCCTTTCGTTGTTGTTGACGCTCCACGGCTGAAGGAGCGAGCGCTAGTGCGAGTTTGTTTGGGAACGACACGCTCTCAGTTTGAGGCCCAATCAAGTTGTTGAATGATAAACAGAGACGAGAGGACGGCTCGACTCGAGCCTCTCGAGCCTCGGCGTACAAACGCGATTAGAGATCGAGATCTTCCCGACTCCGACTTGCGCCCCGAGTTGTCGTGAGAACACTCGCCAGACGCCGCGTGATTGCAGAGTCGGCGGCAATGTCGGAGCCGCTTGAAAAACGTTAGTCGGCGCGAAAGCCGGAGGGGCCAGCACTCGAGCGACGCGTCTTTAAGTGTCGGCAAAAAAAAAAAAAAAAAACCTCCATCACTCGCCGCCGGGCTTGAAGGGCCGCTCCACGCCCGTCCGTCTGCGCCGAGACTTCAGTTAAGAGTCTTCAGCTGTCCCCTTGTCTCTTTTTAAACACTTTTTTGTTTTTCGAGCGGGTGTCAGACTCAACCTTGTGTTTTCGCTGGAGACGGAGATATATTTTTCTTGTTTTTTTTGCAAAGTAGCAGTTTGGCTCATCCAAACAATCAGGATCTGGTCCTTTCTTCTGGAGACGAAATGCTTTTTATTTACCCCCAAATCGACACAAGGAGGAGTTGCACATTTCTAGAAAGGCCTTAATGGTTTTCCTCTTGATGCATCACATTTTGAGGCCTGGATGTGAGTGGCAGAGACGGGGAGGGGTTATCCCTTACGACGAGCCATTTTTAATCGAAAATCAAACTCGGTGTGTTCAGACCGCCGACGTCACGAGTTCGGTACCAATGGCTTACGGCTTATTTTTAACGTGCACCTGCTTTTGGTTTTCACTCTGAAATCGAAGCTGAAATATGAGCAAAGTAAGATCCACAGACCTTTTTTTTCCCCCCTTTTGGCTTGAAGCTTCCAGACGAAGACGTTAACTCTTCCCTTTTTCTACCCGAATTACTCCAAAAAACGAAGAAGTGAAAAGTCGCCGTTTCAACCGGCCTTGAGGGTTTTATTTGATGGGGGAAGAAAAGAAAACGCAGACAAAAGGGACAAAAGGGGCCTGACTTGTGTGGAACGATCGGCCGATAAAGAGTCAAGTAGCGGCGGTTGTTGTGGCACACTCGCCCGCTTTGTGCTGGAAACGCCAGTGGAGAGCGCATCATGAACTTCTCATCAAGACTCAAAGTGTGTGTGTGTGTGTGTGTGTGTATGTGTGTTTGGGGGGCGGTGGTGGTCGCTGCTGTTCATTAGCACTGCCAGAATGCCTGCAGGCACGAGGAAGAGAGAAAAGAGAGAGCGGAGCGTGCTCGTTCATTCGTGTGTGTGTGTGTGTGTGTGTGTATGGAAATTGACCAGTGTGTTGTAAGTGTTCGCCTGGCGCAGGCCTTTGAAGTGCTGCTGTTCAACACTGCTGCCGTCTTTGTTCTTGGTAATTGCCTAAATGATCTCCGCGGAGTGCGAGGCCAAGCTACAACTAAACTAATCCAGGGCCTGCCTACTGATTTGACAGAGACTCTCCACACACACACACACACACACACGCACACACACACTTTCTCCCCCAGTCTGCCATTCTGTTTCGTCTCTTTATTAACCTAACACAGTGGGAGATGTGTAAAAGACGACGTGTGTGTGTGTGTGTGTGAGGAGGGAGGAGGGAGGAGGCATGGGGAGAGGGTTCGGTGGGGGGGTCCGTGTGTTTGTTGTTGGGATGATCTCATCGTGTGATCCTAGTTTAGCCACATGCTCGCCCCTTCCTCGTCCTCCTCATCTCTTCTCCTCCCTCCCTCCTTTTCCTTCCACCACATTGATATGCTAATGAAGCCGGGGTCCTCATTTGCAAAACCAGGGGTGGAATAATTAGTCCGGGCCACTTAGCAACAACAACAACATAACACGCCTCTGATCCGGCACGGGCTCGACCCTCGCTTTCTGTCGTTTAACCCGCCGCCGGCGATCGGACGAGCCCCCGACGCGGCGGAGGAGATGAGGGATGGAGGAGGAGGAAGAGGATTTGCGCGGCGGCGGGGAAGCGGGTTGAGGAGGCTGGCGGAGCGTGGAGCGAAGTCGAGCCCGGCCCCGAGCCTCCGAACACACGCTGGGGTTAAGACTGTAGAGTCTCTCCCTCTCTTTTTCTCTCTCGCTTTCTCTCTCCTTCGCTTTCCCTCTCCCCAGTCGAGGCCAGAGGGCCTCACGCTACGCGGGAGCCGGGCTAATGCCTGCGCGAGCGGCTCTCAGATCCCGCAGGGAAGAAAGGGAGACCCCTCGCTCCCGACTCAGAGAAACGTGGCACTCCTGTGCCTGACATTCTAGAGTTCGCACACCCCGGCAGCATACACGAGAGAGAGAGAGAGAGAGAGAGAGAGAGAGATGCGTTAAAAAAATATGAACGTGTAAGAACCATTATGAGAGGAGAAGACATTGTCTGGCTGTACAGCTGTTGATAGAAGATGTGAACAAGTGTATAAAGGACAATATCGACGGGTTTAGAAGTAACTTTTAAAATGCTGGCCCTTTCCAGTAACCCTTTCCTGGCCAAATGACACATCCCGGCATCTGACGGGGATCACAGCGCGCTCTTGGAAGCTGCAAGATGGAGTCGGAGGACAGAACTTAAACATTTACTGTGTTTCCCCTAGGTTTATAGCCTTGTAGCCGGGGGCTAACGCTAACACTAACCCTAACGGACACTGACACAAACACTTGAAGGAATCTTTTCATTTCTTTTAAGGACAGCAGTCAATATAACAACTGAACAATTTTTTTGGTAAATTATTCATCTCCACCGCCCTGGGAGCGTTAAAAAACCCAGATTTTTTTTGTCTGCTTTTCAGGTGGTTTGCCGCAACCTATTTTCCGACCCGCGCTCTTTCTCCGCTGGTGGGAGTGTGCTCACCTGTGTGTGCGTGACACGTGACCATGTAGAGACCACGTAGACTGCCGTTGGAGGGGGCAGGGTACCCCCCCTAATATAATGGTAGGGAAAACACTGATTTGTGTGTATCTTATGCGAGTCCGAGAATCAAAACACTCTACCTCCAAAAACCTGAAACCTTACTGTGATTTGACATTGCATCGTTCCAAAAATATGTCGATTTTCGTGTTACTTGTAACATCATGTTTCAGATTTGAAAAAATGTAATTACTTTATGAGGGCGGCACGGTGGCGCAGTGGTTAGCGCTGCCGCCTCACAGCGAGAAGGTCCTGGGCTCGAACCCCGGGGACGGACGTAGGGTCTTTCTGTGTGGAGTTTGCATGCTGGGTTTCCTCCGGGCGCTCCGGTTTCCTCCCACAGTCCAAAGGCATGCACTGTAGTTTCATTGGCGACTCTAAATTGGCCCGGTAAGGTGTGAATGATGGTGTGTGTCCGTGTGAGTATGTACGTGCGCCCTGCGGTGTGCTGGTGCCTGCCCAGGGTTGTTCCCCGCCTTGCGCCCGAGAGTTCCCGGGATAGGCTCCGGTCCCCCCATGACCCCAGTTGAGATTAAGCAGTTCAGATAATGAATGAATGAATGAATGAATGAATAAATGAATGAATGAATGAATGAATGAATGAAGGATAATTACTTTATGAGTATCCCGCAGCACAGATTATCTATGGAGGCAGTTAGCGTTACGCTTAGGGAGTTATCCCCGTGATCTGATGGTCGCCGGTTCGAGTCCTGGACAGGTAAAAGGTACCTCTGAGGTACTCATGAGCGAGGTATCGTCCCCAAGCACTGCCAAAAAAACCGCCCACTGCTCCTTCACGGATGGGTCAAATGCAGAGGTCACATGTCGTTGTGGTGCGCTGCGTGCAGTGCTGTGTTCACAATCACAGAATCACTCACATAATAAATATTTCAGGATGAAATCATTTCATTCCAGCTGTGTAACTTGTGACGTAGATAAATACTGTATTAAAACAGCAGCTCGACTGTAACTTGCCGACTTTTAACCAGAAGTAGTTTGTGGCTTGAAAAGCTGGCGTTTAAAATGAGCTTTCTCACCGCTGTAGTTAGGGTCGTTTGGGTCATTCTAACTAGGCATTAGTGGACTGGCCTTGGTAATGAAGAAGAGCATCCTGCTTCCTCATCCTCATCCTCAACCTCCCCCCCACCGCTTTTCCTCCCGACTCGCTCCATTCCTGTCCCGGGACAGGAGCATTGGCTGGGTATCAGGTAGACCAAGGTCCCATATAAAAGCGGCCTCTATGAATTATAAATCATAGGCCACTGGAGCCAGAGCCTGTGGGATGCTGAGGGGGCGAGGGGGCGAGGGGGCGCATGTTCCCGGAACAAAGGACAGCCACGGGAGGGGTGGTGTGTGTTTGTACGTGTGGTTTTGGATGGTTGAGGCAACCTGATTATGATGTAAAAAAAAAACAGGGTAAAAAAATCAAAGCTGTGCCAGGGCTTTGAGGAGAAAAAGTTACTGAGTTAGGCTTAGGTTAGGCTTAGCTGTAGCTGTCATATTATGTTTGATAGTAATTACTGGAGTCAGTGGAAAGGTAGTGAGTTTCAGGTGTGTGTGTGTGTGTTTGTGTGTGTTCACTAGTGTTTGTATGTCTGTTTGTCGGCAGGTTTTTGGGTGGTTGAAGGGACTTGATTGTTGCCTAAAAGAAGAAAAATTATTTCATGGCTTTGTGGGGACTTTTTGAGAGCGATGCACATGTTTTGCGTTGTTTATTAATTAGTGTTTAAATAACTCAGAATCCCTTTAACTTTAGCCATCTTTAGCAAAAATGTAGTTCTCTTCCAGAGCGGCCCAGAGCAGTGCGTTTGAGTCCAACTTGGCTCAGAATTCCCCAAAACTGAAATATTTCTTCATTTTCAATTGATCAGAATTTTTGTTTTTCCTTTTATAATGTTAGAGAGTAATCAATAGGGAAGACATACATGTAGAAAAATGCGTCATTTGTTATCAAACTATTTTATTCTATATCCAAATAGATACCAAATGGATAAAGAAGTGTTTCCGCTGGCGATATACCTTATTTTTTCTTCACAGCAATAAGCCATAGAATGTCTCTGCATAATAACAACCCTGCAAGCCAATAAAACGGACACGGTTCTTGCTATTTTTAGTAGTTGTATCTAACGTTTCAGCAGAAACTTCTACAGGTGCGAGTCAGTTTTCATCAGAATTCTGCTGATTTCAAGACATCATTTACACAACAAGCTATGACAAATCGGAGTAGTGCAGGACGTCCCGAACACAACTGCATAAAGCATGTGTGGCTAACTTCTACACACACATTAGAATAAGCCTAGCGTTGGTGTGGTAAAAGTTGGTTGTAGTTGTAGTTTTATTTTTGATCTAGTGATTATGGGAGTCAATAGTTTCCTCGTAAAAATAGCAAGATGCGGCTGTCACAAGACACTGGGCTATTCAAGAATTCCTGCTGGACTGTGGTGTGTGTGTGTGAGTGTGTGTGTGTGTGTGTGAGTGTGTGTGTCTTTTTAACTTCCGTTGAGGAAGATTTGCCCTCAGCATTTAAAAAAAAAAGATAGCATTTGCGTTTGTTCAGAAAAATGGCACCTTTAAATATTTCCCTTTAAAACATATTACAGTTATTATTTACTCTATACCTCTCTCTATCCATTCATCCATCCAGATTTATTTTATAAAGAGGATATAAACATTTTTCCTCTAATAACGACCACTTCCTGCACACGATTATCTTTCAGGGGTCTGTAAGGTCACCACATTTTAAAATCTTTAAACTTTAAACTTTAAAATGCTTAATTTCGAGACCACCACAAAGGATATGAAATCAAGCAGACAAGATGTGACGGGAGTATAGATTTTCAGCTTTAATTAAAGGGCTTTAACAAAATCTATTGCATCAAGGTTTTTCAAAATTACAGACGTTTTTTAAGAGGTTCAAAAGTAAGGGCGTTAGAACCTCATTGACCCCCGAAAAATATGAAAATGTATGCGAGAGCTGGTTGTCATGAGGAAAAAATACTTTTGGAAAAAAGCTTTTTGTTGTTAGGGTAAAGGTCAGTTGTAGTATTATTTGGACTGTGTAATGTGTGAGTCAGTTGAAATACGTTCAACAACGAGAGTAAGAGAGGTGGACAGTGAGAGGAGGTATTATCTTTTTCACTGTCTCTGAGAGTAAATCTCCTAGAATTTTCATTAACTTATGAATTCAAGTTTTAATAAGTTAGCTAACGGTCATCATCACAAGCTTGCAATTTGCCTTCATTGATTTCACTCGGGTATAGATAAAGAATTTAAAGGAATATTCTCCAAATTATTCAGTGCTTGTGAAAAGTCAAGCTGTTATTTCAGTCCTGCAGAGATGGAGCAGAAATCTTCAGGCTCGCTCGCAATGCCGAAACGTTTCTGCGGCGAGATATTTCGGTCTCTGGAGTCCGCGTGCATGTGTGAGGGGTGTGTGTTTTAGAAGAGCCGGGGCCAACCTCCCTTCTCTTGGCGCAGTGGTTCTTCTCCAGTCTGGTAAGCTCCGGTTCTGCCCTGTCCCGACTTTTTCGGGGGTCCACTGGGCCCACTCGGGGCGGGAATACAGTTTTTTTTTTTTGGCGGGGGGGTGTTGGTGTTGGTGGTGTTGGCGTTGATGAAAGGTTGATTGATATGGTGTCAGGCGCTCTGTGATGGATTAAATTGTGTGTGCAGACGGCTGTGGCCTTGGTCAGTCATGGCTGTTGCTGCCTTTTCCGCGAGCGGCTGCGGCGGCTTTAAGAAAATGTGATTTTCGCCGCTCCGTAACGCGCGCCGGTCCACCCCTCCCCACCCCTCTCTCTTTTCTCTCCGCCGCCTGACTTCCATTTAGTTTGAGAGTGCACAAGTGATTTTTTATAGGATGAAATCTGCGCCGGATTGGATAAAGTGTTGGAGCGCCGAGCCATCTATCACTATCACTGCCCCGGCTCCTGTTACGTCTTAGGAGAAAAGAATGAAAGCTCCCCCCTTCCCCAAAAAAGAAAAACAGTGCGCAAAAATAAGGAGCAAAATTGTTGCAGATTTTGAAAATGAACTTGAGATGCGGTGGAGGAGGAGAGAAGGAGGAGGAGGCGGGAAAAGAAATACCAATCCATCATTCCTTCATCGTTAAGCCAGTTGTCTCGGTCCAAAAAAGCGTCAAACCTTTTCTTCCCCCCCCTCGGGGCTTGGGGGCTGCCGCTCTTAACCCTGATGCCTGATGGAGGGCTGCTCTGGGCTGCCCGGCCTTTGCGGAAGGTCCGTGGCACAACACTCTCTTGAGAGAGAGAGAGAGAGAGAGAGAGAGAAGGGGGGCTCTGGCCTGGTCTCGGACTCGGTCTCGGACTCGGAACGGGGCGTCGAGGGAGCCGTGAGTTAGCGGCGGCGCGTTTAAAGCTTGATCCGAGCGCCTGCAGCCATTTCCTGCCTCCGCTCTTCTGATAAACATCCCCCCCAGGTCTGGGCGTCGATGACCACAGTAGTGGCCTTAATACACACACACACACACACACTGCCAAACACACATACACACACACACTAAGAGGCTGTGTCTGTCTCTTTCTTTCTCTCGCTCACTGTCCCTGTCCTTCAGACAAACCAATTAGCCGCTGATGTTTGTTTGTGCTGATCTGACCATATCGCAGCCATCCATTTTTAAACAGAAGGCCCTCCCGTCCCCCTCCCTTTCCCATTAGTGCCGCGCTCCGAAGAGCAAACGGCTTTTGCTCAGGGCAATGCCGCTGATGCGCTCGCCGCAGCCACACTCACACACACACACACACACCCACGCTCACAAACATCCTCCGTCCACAATGGATGGCTCCAAAAAAAGAAAGGGAATGGAGCGGGAGGCGACGACGGAGGAGGGAGAATTATTTAAAAGTGACGGACTCCTATGGATTTCACTTAGCCATCTATAATTCAGCTCCAAATGAGCTTTAGTCCATGTAAATCTGTGTGGCCACTTTTTCCACGTCCTTACCCCTAAAAACCCTGTCCGAGGCTGAAGTGTCCTGAGGCGGTACCGACCCCACTACGTTTCTTCTTCTTCCTCCTCCTCCTCCTCCTCCTCCTCCTCCTTTCAGCTGCCCTTTACCTCCCCACCCCCAACCTTTTCCCCTCGCCCATCTCTCGCCCATCTCAATAAGTCATGAGCCGAGCCGGGCAGCACTTACGGCTTCCGGACCGCGATCTCTGATGAGGCTCCAGGCCTCTGAGGAAATATTTTATTAAGGCTAGTTAAACACGCCACGTCCCCCCGCACGTGTTCGGCCGCATCCCCGACACGGCCCCGCGTCATGGATAGCACTCGCCGGGTGAGACGGCTGAAGTGGTGGGGAGAAGTGTGTGTGTGTGTGTGTGGGTGATGTTAGAGAGAGACGTGCAGGTGCATTAAACCAAAGTGCAGCAGACTCCATCCCCAACTCAATCAGCCGTGTCCTGGTGGCTTTCCTGCTGAAAGCGATGCCGAGTTGTTCCGCATACCAGTCGGAGAGGTGACAATGACGCAAGTAGCGTTTGGGGTAATGTTGGTACATTTTCTCTGGCGTTTGTAAATTTTAGAAGATGAAATCTACAAGTAAAGGGAAATGCTGCTTATTAACTGATATCATAAAATAATACCAGAAGTGCTGTGCTAATAATATCAGTAATAGATCATCATTAATTATTTTTTAATGCTTAAAATGTTTCAATGTTTTATAACAGTAATCCCAATGCTGCATTCAAATATTTAAGTTAAATATAGTATAAAACATAGTATAACTCATGATGTAAAATATAGTTTTTTATAGAGTTTTTTGTTTTACTTTGATTAGGATTACTTAAAAATTATTTTATTTAATTGAACAAATTGGAGTCACGTGACTAAACTCAACCATACACATGCCCAGTTTATTAATACGTATTAATACGGGCAGGTCTTTCATCAAATTAATTAATTGAAGCAAAATTAAATCATTTCTGAAGTATGATTTCGACCCATTTTTAGTCAGTGGACCGACTTTAGGTCTCGGCTTTATAATAATATATATATATTTTTTTAATATTTAAAGTTTGAAATATTTTTTAACATACTCAATGCCGACATTGGATTTCCTGTACTCGAGTTTGTGACTGGTTGAGTCTTCTGGCTGATGACATTCTTGAATTACTAAACGGGGAAGAAAGTCTTTTTTGCATAGTGAAATTGAAATACACAAGTTTTTCTTCAAAAGGTTGAACGTCATGAGAAATATTGATCACCATCCACCAGGGGCGGCACCAGGGGGGCGCTTGGAGGTGCTATAGCTACCCCTGGAATAGCTGTAGCACCCCCAAGATATAATTTTTTAATGATTATTCTTAATTTTACATTTTTACTGCGTGGATACTATCACCAGGAAACGTAAATTTCACAGCACCCTAAATAAAAGGCCAAGCTACCCTGTAGCACCAGCGGTAGAAATTCTCTGGAGCTGCCCCGCCATCAACAATCCCTATCTTTGGCCTCTGTCTGACCATTTTGTAAAACCCGTTTTCAAACATATTTAGATTTATTTGAAGCCGAACCTTCGGTTGTTATATTTTACCCCCAGTTTTTATACATCGGAAACCTGAGTGAGTCCCGTTCTGTGCTGGTTAACTAAATAGGGACAGAGATGATATCTAAGGGCCAGGAAGGACCCCGACTCTTTGATAGCTCGTATTATTATTATTAAGAGTGTTGTAGGGGCTCCTCCTTCCGCCCCCCAATGCTTTTCTCCAACACCTGACCTGGTATAATGGTGCGTACATTTTTAATGCGTGATTTTTTCAAATAAGTTTGCAAAAAATTTGCCAAGAGCTGCCAACAAAGGGAAAGTAGTGCGCTCCCGAGCCCTGACAGTAATAATAAAAGGTAAGAAAAGTCTTTTCTCTTTGGCTCCTTTTAAGTTGCCAACATCCAAAGACTGCAGCAAACTAGCAGAAGGGGAGAAAAAAAGGGAGAAATCATTACGCCCTTGTTTCATCTGACTCTTTCTTCCTGCGCACGGAGGCAGTGGAACTGATTAAAGGCGACTAAAATCTAAAACCCACCGAGCCGCCTGTGCCTCGCCTCCCTCCTCTCTTCCAACTTTTATTTTTTAATGGAAGATCTGCCCTGAGCTCGTTTACTCAGGAACAGAGGTATATGAATGTTTTAAATTTTTTTTCTTCTTCTCTCTTTTTTCCCCCCTCTTCCCCCCTCCTGATTTTTTATTTTTTTTTTTTTATCCAAGCTGAAAAGGGAAAAGGGAAGAGGCAATGGAAGGAGGAAAGAAGGAGTAATCGGAGAAAGATTTTAATCTTAATAATTCATAATGCGTTCCCTCAAACCTTCTTTTTACCCCCTCGACTCCCCTTCCTCCTCCTCCTCAACACACACACACACACACACACATACACACACACGCTCGTCTCCCTCAGTTCGAGCAAGAGTTTGATGAAGATGCAGGGGTTTTGTGTTTCCCAGTTGGAGCTGTAGGTGAGAGCGGTGGATCTGGAGATGGACGGGTGATAAGGCTGGTGGCAGTGTGCAGTAAGATGCCCGGGAGGGAGGGAAGGAAAGAGAGAGAGGGAGGGAGAGGGGCCAGGAAATATGACCGGATCACAAACTGATAGGGCTACTACATGGCCAGGGGAAGGATAGATTTTACTCGTTCGTGTTAGTGAGTGAGTGAGTGTCCTAAGTCAAGCGTGGGCAAGTTTTAAACGTTCATAAGGACCCAATTGTCCTCTAAAATTTGAAGGATAACCTCAATCACCATCTTAAGTTTCTTCTAAAATCTGCTCTTAAGAAAGTTAAGACATTTAAATAGTATAACGTCATAGTACTGCAGAAAAGAAGAATAACTCAATAACCTAGTGTTTCACAAACATGCATGCAAACATTTTTTGTGCTCATCATGGGCTGTAGATTCTGTTCTTACCTGGGAACAAATCCCGTGTTCTAAATCTGCATTCCCTGAACGTCTGAACATACCTATAGCGCCTCTGTTCAGTCATGAAAACCCAGGCGTTCTTTTTCTCCAGCTAATGCCGGCCCGGAAAAGCCAAAGCGACCGCACGTGATTGCGGTAATGGGCCGGCGTATCGCTCGCATTATTACAGAGATCAATGTTGGTCCTTCTCTTCCTCAATCAATCTCCAATCCTCTCCGGGCCGGGGAGCTCCCCGTGTTACCGAACGCCGCTCGCTAAATGTCAAAGTTAAGTATAATGGCATTCCTGTTTAAACGGCCTATTTTGCCTGGAATGGCTTGGTTGCTGTGTGTTTTTGTGGGGTGAGATGATGACGGTGGTGAGAAAACGAGGGGGAAAAAGAGATGAGACAGAAACGGGCAGAAAAGCCGTCTTGGCTTGTACTCTTCCACAGTAAAATCTCAAGAGTCTAATTGACACTGAGAGTTAAAACTTATTTCAGATTAACATTTGATTCCACTTTTTCTAAAGCAAGTGTTAGATTTCTGATGTTGTTTATACTCAAATTTTTGGGGGCAGTGGGTAGTGTAACAGTTGACCTCATGATCGGACCGTCCCAGACCGCTAAAGGTACTGTCCCTTAAGCACGGTTCCCTGGATGCTGCCAAAAATCTGTCCACTGCGCCTTTATGGATGTGTAAAATGCAGAGTTCACATTTCATTGTGGTTTGTTGTCTGCTGTGCTGTGCTGTGGTGTGTTCATGACACATAACACTGGTCTACAGTCAAAATGCTTCTTAAATAAATTTACTCAGATTGTACTAACATTGGGTTATTAATAACGAAAATGATATCTAATAATGTTGATTGGCTATAATTTGTAAGATACGGTTAAGTATTGTTATATATACAGGCCGACGTTTCGGAGTGACCGTTTTAAGTGCTGTATGGAAGCAGTGAGCAAAGACACCTTGTTTATGCGTGAACAATGCCGATCATTCATTCATTCATTCATTCATTTTCCGAACCGCTTAATCCCAACTGGGATCGTGGGGGGACCGGAGCCTATCCAGGGAACTAATGGGCGCGAGGCGGGGACCAACCCTGAGCAGACGCCAACACACCGCAGGGCACACACACACTCGCACAATCACACTCACACCTTACGGGGGCCAATTTAGAGTCACCAATTAACTTATATCGCATGCCTTTGGACTGTGGGAGGAAACCGGAGCACCCGGAGAAAACCCACGCGAACACGGCGAGAGCATGCGAACTCCGCACAGAAAGGCCCTACAGCCGTCCCCGGGGTTCGAACCCAGGAAAGTGTTTTCTCCAGGTGGGCTGTAAATGGATCGAATCTCAAGAAGCGCCTCATCATCACACGCTTCCATTTAAATGACATACACATTCTTTGACATATTTGAACATTTTCCAAATGGAACGTGACAGTTATTCTCCCCGATAACTAGTTACTTTTACAGTGCTGTAACTCAGTTACTAACTAGTTACTTTTTTGGATAAGTAACTAGTAACTATAACTAATTACTTTTCTAAAGTCATGTTCCATGCACCATTACGCATCATACCACTCGGCCCTCAGGTGGAATAAGTAGTGTGAGTAGTGTTTAACACTGGAAATTACCTTCCGATTTTTTATTTGACCATGAGTGGAAATTTAATAAGCTGATTTATTGCGGTAAGAGTGATATTATTTGAGAGACAGTGCCCCATCATTCCAGCTCCACCCACTTTTCTTTTAGCCCCGCCCACTATTTCCAAACGCTAAGAGAGACGTGACTTTTTAAAATCATAAACTCTTTCCCTGGTCAGTAAGTCCTAGGGCTGGGTGAAATAACCTCGTCAATATCACGAGTAATTGAAATAATCATGTAAACGTTAATAGAACGTTTACCTTGATTATGATTCATTCGCAATTTTTTTCCGCTCTCATAATTCACTGATGAGGTTTGTACTGTAATTGTGGTCAACTGTTGAACTCAACTAGAGTGTATATCTTTGTGACTTTAAAATATTTGGAAACACACACGGATGTAGCAGCAGAATGGACGGGTCAGAGTCACGTTACAAACACATTTTTTAGTGGGTAGAACATGAAATTACGCTGCTGAATAGTAAGTGAATTTCAAAAATGATCAAAATAACCAAGATTATATCGATTAGAGGTTCTGATGGTCAGTTTCGATTCATGTTTGATAAATTGTCCAGCCCTAGTGAGTCCACCACCTACTCCAACAGGTTTGCTATTCACAGGGTGGCTATTGTTCATCTCAGGGGTCAGAGTTCGCTGGAGGTGACGGAGAGCGTCTGCACCCTCCCTCCCTCCTTCCCTCCCTCCCTCCCTTCCTTCCATCTGGGAGTCAAGTTCATCCGCTAGGGTCTGGCCTGTCTGGACGCCGCGGCCATATGGGGGTCTCTGCATAAATAGGTTTTGGGGTGATGGGGCTACAGCTGACTCAACTCTGGTCTGGACCAGGCCTCACCTCAGCAACGTCACGGTCAGGAGAAGAGCGGAGAGAGGGAAGAGAAAGGGAGGGGAGGTGTGACGGAAGTAGGGGCGATTTGGAAAAATGTGATTTCTCCGATCCCTTTATACGTGTACTGCGCAATTCGAATCGATTCCTCGAACTCAAACTCAAACCCTGTGCCGAACCAATCCAATTGGGCTCACGTTTATTTGCGATATTTTTGTTTATTTTTTCAATGCGGCGCCCCAAAGGAACCCAGTAACAATTATATCGGGGGAAGCCTTTGAAACCCCTTTTTCCTGCTTCTTTTCCTCCCCCTCCCTTAAACACTTTCAAACATCCTCCCGAAATGCCTCGCCTTTTGGTGCTGTCAACTCGAATCAGGCCTTTAAGTCGCGCGGCGAAAAATCCAAACTTTGATTTCATTTCCTCCCTTTCCTCCCCTTTCCGTTCCCTCTGACGCTCTAATGGTCATTAACAAGTCGTAAGCTTTCGCAAACGTTCCATATTTTGGGCGACTTTAGGGGTCATTAGGAAGCCCTAACTCTTCCTGAAGGTGCCAGAGGTCGGCCGGTCAGTGTTTGCATGTGTGTGTGTGTGTGTGTGTGTGTGTTGGTCGTTTGGCCACTACTCGGACTCGCTCCTGTTTTATTGTTCATTGTCTGGATGGCTGGCCCTCGCTCCGCTCCCTGCCAGACTTTTGACCCTCTCTTTTTTTTTTTTATTCGGCTGTCCAATTCCAGCTGCCCCCTGCGCCGTCCAGCCGGCGTTAAAATACGCAGCAGATGCTTGGGGTGGCGGCGAATGAATGCTAATGGTATTCTACTGGGATGCCGAATCGCTTTCACAGTCCCACAGAAATACATTTTGGAATATATTCCGAGCTGAAATGTGCGGCGATGGAATAATCTTTCACTTTTATTTTTGGTGATGCAATTTTTATATTTATGGGGATATAAAAAGGTTATTTTCTTAGCTATAGTAATGATAGCACCCAAAATGATTCTGTGATTACTGGTCAGGCGGGGGTGTTTGTGTGTGTGTGTGTGAGTGTGTATGAGTGTGCGCCTATATGTGTGTGTGTGTGAATAAGACAAAGCACCTTGAGAATCCCACATGTCCCTGCAGAGCCCCTGTAAGTAAAAGTGTGTGTGCATGTGTGTGTGTGTGTGTGGGTGCATGTGTGTGTGATCAATCTCACATGGATCAGTCATGGTGTCACTGTGGCAGTGGCTCTGACTCTCCTTTCTCTCTCTCTCTCTCTCTCTCTCTCTTTCTCTCTCCATCTCTCGCTCATCTCCAGTCTTCACTGTGGCTCGTAGTTGGGTCAGGAGAGAACCTGGACCACACGTCCTGCTGTCGGATAACTGCTGGAGTTGGAGGGCAGAAAAGTGATAGCGGAGGAGGAGGAGGAGGAGGAGTAGAGAGAGGAGGAGGAGGAGGAGAGAAGCCCAGGTAAAGCCTTTACTGTGTTTCTAGCACCTCGCTGTCCTGGTGTCACCTGCAGTGCTCTGATTGATCTGCTCCCTCACACACACACACACACACATCTCCAATGTGACGTTCACGTGTTCACTCATACGTACTCCCACACGCACTCGAACACACACACAGACATTCGTATTTGCCAACTTTCTGGAGAGGTGTGTTGCCGTTGCCACTGTTGTGACATGAGCTGGTGCTGATGGTGGTTCTGCTTGGTTGCTTCGGCTTTGGTGATACTTTTTAACACTGTTGTGCTTTTGTGATTCGTTGTTTAGGGAGAGAGTGAACAGATTTCTCGTGCTTTTTCTGATTTTGGATCTTGTGGATGGTATTTGTGACCGCGTCAGTCACTTTTTGACTTGTTTTCAACTCAGTTCTCATGTGCCCAAACCTGTGATTATGGAAAAACTGACTACCATGACTTGCTGAAGTTTGTATTTGTGTCTGTAGTAATATTAGTAGTAGTTCTCTCTCACACTCTTTCTGTGGATAGATAGATAAACAGACAGACAAATAGATATCCACAAATTACACTGTTACACTGCTTTTCTGCTTTTCTTACTAGAGTTGGTTTGCTCATATAAATAGCATTTTTAAAAAGCTGAGGGTCACTTAGTGTCTTTTTTAAGTTTTCATCATGTGCATTTTGCTCTTGATGTCATATAAACCTCCCTTCCCCAAACCCTATACCATCTGACTTCCTGACGTCACATCCCTGGCCCGATCGGACCCCCTCCCCTCCCTTCCCCTCCTGTTCACCCCACCTAACATTTCGGGCTTCGTCTGACCCGACACATTAAGAGTTTCTTTGAAGCGGCCACTCGTAGTTCCCACCGTAAATGTCACACGCTTTGCTTTTTCCCCGCCTTCCCTCCCATTTCTTGGTGCAGATATCCTCCGGAGAAAGATATTTGGTAGAGAAACGTCGACTAATTGCGGCCATCCGGAAGGTTACATTTTGTAAAAAAAAATAAAATAAATCAAAATGGCCTTTTGGAAATACCAGCGACCTGGGCCTGCAGCGTGAGGGCCTCTCGGATCGGATCGTCGGCGTTGCGTCGTAATTTCCCCCTTTAACCATATTACGCTTCCATTTAGGGCCGAGGGCCCGGCTAACCAGGCAGGACTTGTTTTAAACTTAATTCGCGTGTACACAGGGCCCGGGCCCAAGAGGTTAATGGCTAACAAATTAACCCCTCCGGCATTATCTTACAAATAGCCTGCGGCATATGATAACCTATAATCAATATCGGCAATTACGTGTCAGGCGGCGGCTCGTGTCGCTGACCCGTCTCCCGTGAAGGGAGTCTCTCCGGAAAGAGGATCCTGCTCCGGCCACGCCGAGAGGCCCTAATGATGTCATTACTAGGATTTAGGAAAGAACACAGACACCTGGGACCACCTCTGTCCCAGTGTGGCGCTCTCTCTCTCTCTCTCTCTTCTCTCTCACTTTCTCACTCTCTCTTTCTTCCTTACTTTTTTATCCTCTGGCTATAACACCCCTCACGCTCCCTATCCTTAAACCGTCTCATACCAACGCCTCTCTGTTAGTCTTTATGGAAAACAATATATTTTTTATGTCTAAGAATAAGAGACAAACAGCTGCGTAGTGTCTCTCTCTCTCCCCCTCTCTGAAACACACACACACACACACACATTTCATGTCTTTTTTGTCAGTCCTTCCTGATCTGTGCCCCGCAGTGTAGTGCAGAACGGCTCGCTCTATTCCCACGTCTCGCAGGTAAATCTGGAGATGTTTATTTGGAGGCAGAATTTATAGATCGGGGCACAACAGGTGCTTACACAAGTCCTCAAACACTCGCTTCTCCATTGTTGCTGTTAATTAGGAGAAGAAGACTCTTTGGCTGTAATTATCACAAAAACAAAGCACACTTTTTTTTTAAATTGTGATCTTATTTTAGATTTTTGCACCTACTTGAAGAAATCTTGGTTTCCTCATTTTGCAGAAATAACTGTTGAATTAAAATGAGACTGTTCTAGGAAAATGCATCCAGCAAGAGTCCTGCATGTTGGAGAACAGCCTCTTATGATTTCATTTAAATGTCATGTTTTCATTGTTAATTTTATTATACACTGGACTCTTATGAATTAAACTATCCATATATCCATAAAGAAACAACACAAAATAATTTCAGATCCATTTTGTAAAAGTCATCTATAATTTGAGAGAGAGAGAGAGAGAGAGAGAGAGAATGCAGACATGGAAGGATTGGACATTTCCTCAGTGTGTATAGGGATGGTCTCCACTGAGGAGACATATGGATTTGGACAGGTCACACAGCACATGCCACATGCAACATTTGGATCACATGTGCAACCAAACGTGCAGAGCTCATGCATGTAAACATCCTTCATGGAAAAGGGAAAAGAGCCTGAGCTCTGCATATGATTTTAGTTTGCATTTGACTTGGCTGTGGCTTTGCAAAGGAAGCTGTTGAAATGAGTTTAGGGCATGTTTTGCTAAATGACTCCCAACCTGAAATTCGTGATCAATATGTAATTTAAGTATTTAAGGTTCACTATACTTAATATTGTTTGATATATTTATTTGTTTTGTATTTTTTATGTATTGATGTACTGATTTACAATGCACTGAACTTTTGTTTTAAATAGATTTTATATATTAATAATGAATATTGTATTATATTTAATGCATTATAATTAAATTTTACAACAAATATCTTTAATCACAGTGAGCACGTTTAATGAATTTTTGCTGCTTAAATTATTGACAATAGGCCATTTTTTGTCCCTGTCTTATTTCGTTTATTTAGTGATAATTAGTGCTGAAACTTTATCTTTAATTCACGTTTTTCGTCGTCGTTGTCATAATTACAATACATCAATGCCGAATATTATTTCAAACTTTAAGTTTATTCCTAAACTTTAAAAACCTGTTATTTGCATATATGAATTACAATTTTGGAAATATAGCCCTTTTTGCAAATATACATATTATGATTAATACATTGCATTTTTAACGGGGACAATTTAAAAGAACACATCGAGTGTATTATTTGCATTTTTTTTGTTTTGCGGAATCAACTTTCAAAATAGGCTGCTTTGCATTATATTTGACACATTTTCCTAAATACAAGATCGAATAATAAAACTAAAATATTACTCAAATAATATTATATACCACATTGACATATTTTCCCAGTTTGTCGCTAATCATGTGGTTCATTGCCGTTAACGCTTTTCAAAGAAGATTAACTTAATTAACAGAAATATGATGTTCCCCGACGAACGAATTTAAAGATTTGTTACCGAGATTATCATATTCAAGTATTCTAATTTAGTTTGAGAAGTTTCATGTTAAAGCGAAAATCATTTTGAACTTTAATTCATGCGGAAACTACTGTCCCACAATTATTGTGTTATAATTAATTATCACAATGTTTACATTATTTAAAAATTCGTTGACCCTCATTTTGATATTACACACATGATGATCAAACACTTGTGTATGACAAGAATGCGTAACGTAGATTGTGTTATAGTTTTAAATAATGTTTATTATGCAAGCGTGTCAAAAACTTTGATTAACCTTGCATTGAGATTCATTAAAAGGTCAAGTTTTGGAAGTTTTTTATTTTTATTTTTTAGTTTTGCCCAGGATAATTAATACTAATTGCGTTTTTATTAGTTGATCATTAGCCCATATTTGTGATTCAAACTACCTTTTATTTAACACTCTTAATTATTTAACACTCCCAATATGGCTCCATAAAAACAATTCATATGTAGGTCATTTTTAAATTATATAGCATCTCCTTTGGAGTGGAAACGAGGTTATTCGGGCTATTTGACACAAGCCAAAAATGGTCCTTCTAATGAATAACCCATCCAAAAAATATCCAAATATTTCTTTTTTCCATTATAATTGTATAACTGAGTTTATAGATTATAATTTTTGCCATAGGAGCTGGATGACTGCAATATTAGTAGTGATAACAGATCCTTTTTCGTGAAAGCTTGAGGAAAAATCACTGCAGGCAGATTCTCGGCAGTGTCATCTGGCCACAGCTTGTAGATTTATTGTCACCTTCAGTAAATAACCCAGTGTAATAGCATTACCTGTATAAATAGAAACGCGTATTTATTATTTCTTTCACTTTGTCCCCCTCGTCCTTGAGGTATTACATAGCCCGTCCATCTCCCAAGGCCCATTATCACACGGATTTCCAGCCTATTTGGTTACACAAACGTTAATTGATCAATGCTTATGATTTCTGTGCGTGTATAGCTTTACAAAGTAGTTCTCCACCAAGAAGTTCTCTGTTGGGAAAGCTACAAATAACAGCCATTAGGAAGGAGACTTTAAGCTGTAACGCCTCGATTTGAAGGCAATTTCGATAGTTTTCTGCAGTGCTCTGGACGCTCCATTTTCGCATTGATAGTTACATCCATAAGGAAAATTGTGTGAATTCGAATGATTATATATTGACACAATTTGAAAACAACAGGCCTCGTAGTTCAAGGCGTTTTTGATGTTGCGAGGTTCTCCCTTTATAGGGACTAGATCAGGTATAAAATGTTAAAGCTGGTCCTCAACAATGACCGTCAAATTGAACGCGATTTAGCAGAAAATCTTTGGCCCTTATTCTTTTCGAAAAGAGGAGTGGTGTAGTGACGCTGTTACACCGCGGAAAACACACACACGATTTGTGTTGTTCATGTGGGGGAAAAAAAAAATCTCGTGCCTGCTCTTTTGTAGCATAAACGAATTGTATTAAATTAATAAAGAATTTCTCTGGACACGAAATTGTCTTTTAAATTAGAATATTTTTTTTCCATTTAATCTGACTAATTAAAAGAAAAACATATCAGACCGTTTAATTTCATGTTAATATCTGTAATAGTATAAAAAAGAGAAAATGATAGCAATGCCTACAACAGTATAATACTTTATTTTTAAAAAGATAATTAAAAGTATGTATTTTGTAGCAATAATAATAATCGTTATTATCCCGCTATGCTAAACCCATTAGTAACCTGTAGTTTGTGTTGAATATCATTTGTACATTCCTCAGCACTCCACCAGTGGGTAATTAATCCGGGCAATTAAACAGGGATAAAGGCTAATTGCCCTAATTGGTTCAGATGGGGTTATGTCTAATTATTACAGCCTAATTGAAAGGCTTTATGAGGGGGGCTTGTTGTGCATTGAGAGCAGCCGGTCCTTACAAGCTGGTCTCAGTGGTAAACACTATTCACATTGAAATGAGCCTGAGCAAGTTTGGCACGGAGGCAGGCGGCTCTCCTCCCGGGCTGCCATTAGCGCCACGCGCTTTTGTTCGGCCCCCGTGTATTAACCTGACGCGTGTTAAGAGCTTATTTGGGTAATTCTGGAGATGGCACTGAGCCCGGTGGAGGAAACCGAGCTAATCCACACAAAGCGCCACAGCTAATAGGACATAATCAGCGCGCCACGTCTCCATTATTTCACAGAATGGAGACATCATTTCAACAATGCATCTGAAAAATAAATAAATAAACTAGCCCCTATTTGCCCCGCCGTCATTTATTTATTTATTTATTTATTTATTTGGGGCACTTAATTAAAAATATAATGTATTTGCCTTTTTAACTAAAGCAAAAATAACTACTGTCTACCTCGCCGTATTTATATATTTATTTACCTACAGTATTTATCTAGCTATTTATTTATTTATAATGTATGTCTTTGTTTATTCTCATGCCATTTATTTACGTTTGTAAAATTCGGTTTATAATTAACTACCTTGCTTTCTTGCTTTTTAATTGTAATTATTTAATTATAATTTTATTTTCCTGGCCTTATCATTGTATAAAGTCTTTTCCCCCGCAACACGTTCGAAAAAATTGTCGTTGCACGTTTTAGACACAACGCGGAAAATAAATTTAAAAAAAGAAAAAGAAAAAAAAGAACTGTCGCCAAAAATTCGCCACGAATCTCAGTGTATTTACCAATAGCTAGCTGCGCTTTGCACCTGTCTTTCCCCGTGGTAGAGACTGGCACCCCCCTGAGTGTGTGTGTGTGTGTGTGTGTGTGTGCGTGCGTGCGTGCGCGCGTGTGTGTCGGGATGATTAGCGATGCGTGGCATATTTTTGACCCCCTAGTTCCTCTCCTGCGGCATTTATCTTTGTGGTGCAGCACAATGAATATATGACCTAAAAAGAAAAATATTGTCTGCACTCCTTATCTCATCTGCAGTAAATAAGAAATAAATAAATAAACAAATCTCTGGCTAAAAACTAATGTGATATAACACGTCAATTTACCGGGATTACTTGAAAATGATGTACATCTGAATTATTGGATTTTATTCTGATTACGCCTCGTGTAGAGACAGTGATGTGCTCAGAAGAAGAAGCCGACTGGCTGGAATGTCTCTGATAGTGAAGCCGATGCAATATTAATGTGTGAGGAGTCTGTTTGATATCAAAAAGAACGTCTCTCCCCCCTCTCCCCCAAAAAAGAGGACTGGTCCCATAGGGACTATCTTCCCGACAAAGCACATATAAAACTAATGATGCTATTTTTTGACATCTATCAGTCTCGCGTTAAAAAGGACTTAAATGTATAAACTCTTTCAGTCCTGCCATTATTTTTTTAAATCTTTGACAGCATATATTTTTATCCGCTATCAATCGCTTAACATATTGCCACGGGGAGAAATAAGACGTCTGCTTATTATCTATAAATATATTTATATTTATTTTTTCCTTCCCCATCCCTTTTAGTTTGAAAAAAATCCGATTAACATCCCCATGGAAGAATCCGGAAAGAGCAAATATTCATGTCAAACGAAGGCATCAATAGGAATTAAAACGTATTTAAACGGACAATTATGTCGATGTGGGGTATTGATTCGGGGGGTTTTAAAGGTGTAAACAGAATGGAGTGTTGACAGGTGTTGGCCAGTGCTTGGTCAGGAGGTGCTGGGTAATGAAGGGTAATGTAGGGAGGAGAAGCAAGAGGAGGAGGAGGAGGAGGAGAAGGAGAAGGAGGGGGCCTTCGTCCAGCCGAATAATCTTGAATATATAAAAAAAAGGGGAGGGGAGACGCTCTCTTGAGGCCATCAAGGTCAAGTCCACGACCCCTGACCTGAGCGGAACACTGTCTGGACTGTGTGTGTGTGTGTGTGTGTGTGAGTGAGAGAGAGAGGGAGAGAGAGAGCACGCTCTGTTAGGCTTAGGGACCCGAGCGTTGTCTGTCTCTCCGCCTCGCTGTCCCGGCCGATGTTACCTCTCGCCTCGCTTCTAGTGTACAGTCCATCTATTATTTATCGGACTTATTAAAAGTTATTTTAGAGCCCGTCAGGTCCTGCCAAATGACCCGCGAAAGGGGAGCCTCCGGAGCGTGCCGACGCCGAACCGACGCCGAGCCCCGGAGAACGGCAGGGGAAAGCAAATCAAAATGGACGTGGCGGACTCGCTAAAGCACCACAGGTTAAAAACAAACAGAAAACACACCTTCAATTATTCAGCCGTCCGCCCCGCTATCGGAGACATAAGGGCTCCTCAATATTTTACAAGAGCGGTGGCAGAGAAGAATGAATGTTTAATTGTTGTCAGCTCCCGGAATTTGGATGAACTGAAGGGCAAAGGGGTGGAATAGAAGGCAGGAGGAGCGAGAGCTAACCTATTATTAGGTGACTATTAACATTAACATGTCGAGAAGATAAAAATATATATATATATGTTGCATTTTAGTGCTCATTTTAGTTATTGCTTATGATTTTGAAAAGACTAGTTCCTATAATTTGCATAAGCGATAATTGTAAAATAGAGCATGTGTGTAGTTTAAAAAAAAATGGCAATAGATTTCAAAAACCTTTTCTGTAGCAACAATTTGGAATGAAGTTTAAAATAATTACATGCAATTAGATTGGATAAACAGGAGCAATTGCAGTCATTGAGTCTATTTTTTCTTTTAAAAATGGCCTTTACTTAAAGACGCATCTGTTCAGTTTTTGACAAATCATAATTCAGTATTGACTAACAGTTTCTGATGATGCTTAAAACATTAAGAAACAAAAAATCACATTCTCTAAACATCAATATTAACCTTCAACACATTATGTAACAAATTTCATGCAACTCTATTTTTATTTTATTTTTTTGTAATGTAGAAAACTGAGGCAGCACACACACAGCGTTGTCATTTTGCACCTTACAGGAATGAGTGTGTCCACCTTCCCCCCACCTTCTGTGTTTTTTAGGTGGGATTTGGGTGTAAATATTCCGATCTGATTTGCAGATGTGTGAAAACCAGTCGAGCCCTATAACCTTTGCAAGGCCATGATGTGATGTATGCACACGTAGCTCCCAGCTGTGTCCTGTGCTGAGTGTGTGTGGAGGGGGGATGTTAGGGATGGAGGGGGGCGGGTTTGTGGGGGCCCCCGGCCCCGAAAGGTCAGTCGGAGGCAGGAGACAGGCGGGCCGGCCGGCTGCCGGGACTTTGAACCTAACAGATGGTGAAGGTTAGGTGACGTCCCCTCGCCTGGCCTTTCCCCAGTAATTGAGGATAATTCAAGCACCCAAAAGAGCCTGGGCCTGTCCAGCGTCGGGGCCCGAGACGGCCCAGCCGAGGTTAATATGAAAATGATTTTTGCATTAGCGCCCGGCTTTGTGTACCCAACCCCTTTCTCTCTCTCTCTCTCTCTCTCTCTCTCTCTCTTACCGTCTCTCCCCGGCCCTTGGCCCTAATCCTGGCCTGGGGCTGATGGGATGAAGTCTTGTCACCCCAGGTCGGGGCGCGAGGCTCTGGACGTGAATACGTCTCTGAATTCGCCCCGTCTATTAAGCCGACGCACTGCCAGCGCTCATTACCCGCTGCCACTCAGGCTGCCGCTGGGTTTTTTGGGGTTGGTGGGGGGGGTCTGGCAAGGTTCGGGAGAGATCTGACGGTGGCACGACACTGGCAGAACAACAGAGGGGGAAACGTGACCCTTCACAAAGACAGACTCGGACATGTTCAAGGCCTGAACTCATGTCAGTCGTGCATAATGGTGTCTAGCAGCTGGCTTCATGTAAGTATCAGCCAGAGCCATTAAGAGCAGATTTCTAATATGATCTGTAGATATATTAATAGTAGAAAGTTGGTTATATTCTCGACCTTAAAAAGTGCTAGAAAATGAGTGCTGCACAATTTCCATAAACATATACACCATCACACGCTTCATTACTAAAACAGTGTGTATATAAACACTATATATACTTGTATGCTTGTTAGCTACCAAACTATTTGGCATGCTTATGATGTTGGATAATTCACCAGCAGCGTGCTAGCTCAATAGATGACGATCGTAATCTTTTGGTTTGACGTTTGATAGCCACTAACCATATAGAATGCTAGAGATGTTGAATAACTTGCTAACAAGTAAAACAGCACATCTATTGTAAAAGTTAACTCTGTAGTTCAGCCCTGTGGTTTTCCACGGTGGCATTGTGGATGGTCCGTGACATGCAATCCACTTCACTACTGAAATCACTTTTAAAATGATTTAATATTATTTATTTTTCATAAAATTTCCGGATATATTTCGGAATTGGGTATATTTGTGAATGAATTAATTTACTGCAAATTTCTAAAAAATAATGAAAAAAAATACTCCCACCCACTCACACACATGGACACACAGTGGTCCGCAGACTACTGCTTAGTCTGAATGGCGGTCCCTGGGACAGAACCAGTTGAAAACCCCTGCTGTAGTGAACAAACTGCAAACAATAAGTGAACCAAGCAAAGTTGTCAAACTCTCTAGCTAGTAAAAGAGTTAAATTAGCCAGTTAGCTCAGTTGTTAGGCATGCTGTTTCACTAGCTAGAGAGTTAGCCAATATTTAACTCGATAGCTAACAAGTTAACACACTTTTTTGTTTTATGTTTGTTTACTCCCAAGCCAATTAGCATGCTAGCGATGTTGACTAACTTGCTAATTAGTAAAGCAGTGTACCTCGAACATCATTCAGCTTAGTAGCTACAGAGTGCACATTTTAAAAACTTTTTGACACTTTTTGTCAAAAATTTGTGATGTTGGCTTTAACCTCCTTGTTTGTTATGACTAATTGCACCACTATAATGTTGCATTGAATTTCATTTTATTTTATTTTGGCAGATTAAGCAAACATTAACCTCCACACAAACTCTCTAGTGCAGTAGTAGGGTTTTTGGGGCACGCTCATTTTCTTGTAAAACTGTTAGATATGTGACACTACAGTTACAACAGTTTCTCAAATGTGCAACTCGCCTTTACGTTGTATTTTTTCCTCACCTTTTATCTGCGTACATATATATATATATATGTATATGTATGCGTGTATGTATATATATATATATATATATATATATATATATATACGTGTGTATATATATATATATATATATATATATATATATATATATATATATACACACACACACACATATACACACACACACACATATATACACAAGTTGAGTTGAGAGCTGCTATGTCGTCTGCATTTTTTTTGACTGCAACCGGCCGTGTGATGGAGATGGGCGAAGAGGAGAGTTTCTGCCAGCGCCAGGTAACTGTGGGACCAATTTAATGGAAAGGCTCTTTGGTGCGACAGGAAGTCATTTACAACTATTGATCTGATAGTCAAACTGCGAGCGTTAACCTTAAGAGCCTTGGAGGGAGTTGGTGGGTAAGTGCAGGTGCCTCGGGGACCCCCTTATCAGAGGAAAGTGATCTTAGTGAGACACAATAGACAGAGATGTGTTTTTAAAAGACTGCATCGCCAGGTTTTTCATAACTCGTTGGCTCAAGTGCCCAGACGACTTCGACACACACACACACACACACACACACACACACACACACACATATATACATACATACACATACATACACATACATGGAGCCTGTTCATCTGGGCCGGCTGATCCTGAAAGTCACACTGAGAATCCAATGGCAATTAAGGTTTCAAACCCAGATTGTGATGATGTCCCAGGATTCCTTTGTAGTTTCATCAACCCTTTAAATCCAGGCCTAACAAATTCGGCTCTCTCTTTTTTGATATTGCCATTCCGAGAATATACGCAAGAAGTTTTAAGATGATGTGTTTGAGCATGAAGAGAAGCCCCTCTCTCTTCTTTGTTCGGGAAATAAGTAAACATTAGCTGTTCCTTCCAAAGTAAATGAATTATAGAGACATACTTACTTGTCTTATCTTTCTTCGCTCTTTCTTTCTCTTGGGTGTATTTAGTATATATGAGTAAATCTGCTAAATGTGAAATAGTGATCAGAGTGAGATTATTTGTCATTGTAAACACAGTACAGCACAGCACACAGTGCACCACAATGAAATTGCATTTGACCCATCTATGAAAGAGCAGTGGGTAGCTGGATATAAGGTTTCAGGAGTTAGTGCTTTGGGGCGTGTAATTTTGCTCATGAGTGCCTCAGTGGCACTTTCCAATCGTCTGGGATTCTTGCTTTTTCTCTCTCTTTTCTCTCCATTTTTTCTCTGTCTGTCGTCCTCTCTTCTCTTCTCTTCTCTTCTCTTCTCTTCTCTTCTCTTCTCTTCTCTTCTCTGGGTGTGTAAATAAGTTTAAACTAGCAGATTTCATCCAAAGTAAATGCAGAATAGAAGCATAACCTCCCTCTTTCCCTTTATGTCTACATCTCTCTCAAGTTCTAGCTACTTCATGAGATTCATGTCTACTGTGTTTGTCTTCAAAAAAGACCAGAATGCATTTCTTGTGGCTTTGTGGAGACCTGTACAGGAATTAGTCTAAAAAGTGGCCAAAGATTTGCTTTTGGTTTTTACTGAGGTCTTAAAAATCAAAGATGACAAGACAAAGGTGTGTGTGTGTGTGAGAGGGAGAGAGAGAGAGAGAGTGTGTGTGTGTGTGTGTGTGAGAAAGAGAGAGAGCTGTGTGTCATAACTTTGAGAACAAGGCACTGTGTGTGTGTGAGGTGTGGACCGGGGACCGCTGTGGTCAGGCTGTGTCCCAGCCATATGTGTGTGTGTTTGTGTGCACGTATGGAGATCCCAGCCTCCTGTGCTGGTCAGGTGTAAGATAAAGGCAGGTGTGTGTGTGTGTGTGTCTCTCAGGCATGGTCTAGCTACAGGCTCTCTTAATGGAGCATCTCTCATGGTCTCAAGGGTTTAAGGCCATGTTCTGTGCTACATACACACACAAGACGCACATTTAAAACGTAAGGTTGCCGGCCTGGGCTGACCCGCTCAATACCCACACACCAGTTCAAGCCACACCTCCCTAATTTAAACACATACCCATCGCACCTGGGAGGTCTCAGTCCGGTGTAAGAGAGAGAGAGAGATGTAAGAAGGCAGTTGGGCTGCACCTTATTCTGCATCTGGACCTTTCCCATTCTTCTTATTATTTGGATATATACTTGCTTGTCGTATTTGCTGTTTAATTTTTTGTGTTATTTGATGCTTTAGTAAATAATTTTACAATTAATTGATAAGAATGACAGAAGTTCATACTTAAAAAAAATGTCACCCAGGATTAATTTGAGCCTGTTCTTGACCTCTCTTGGGTGGATCAGATTTGGAAAAATATCTAATTGCAGTTGTATTCTGTTGGATTCATTTAGAAGATGAAAATGAAACATCTACAAATAAGAAATACAAACACTGCAGGTTTAACTCAAAAATTATTGGGTAGATTTCAAGGCGCAGTTTCAATATAAATATATTTATAATAATCACAATAATAATTGAATTATAAACTCACTAGATGTGGTTCAGCGATGAGATTAAACATTCAGCTGTGATAAATATTGAAAGTTATGTTCTTTGGTAAGTTTTATAATCACAGCCAACATAGTGGTGTTATTGTTACCACTCGTTATTAGTGAACATGGGTGCTAATTATCGGACTATTCTGCAAACTCTAATTCTAATGTGCATATAGACATATATTAATTAACTTCAAAACTTTGTGTTATTTATATATTGATATTATTAATTCCATTGATTGAATTATATGTATGGGTAAATAAATGAGCCCAGAAAACTGTCATTACATACATTACAAGCCCAAGACTAAAAATGAACATTTAAATACATGCTTATTAGCTTGTGTGTGTGTGAGAGAGAGAGAGAGAGAGAGAGAGAGAGAGAGAGAGAGAGAAGATATATATACTGTATATATAGAGAGAGAGAATGAAAAAAATAAATAAATAAATAAATATATATATGTATATAAATATAAATATATATATAGAGAGAGAGAGAGAGAGAGAGAGGGAGGGAGAGAGAATATATGTATATACACTACTAGTCAAAAGTTTGGACACACCTTCCCATTCAATGTTTTATTCTTTATTATCATGACTATTTACATTGTAGATTCTCACTGAAGGCACTGTGAATGAACACATGGAATTATGTAGTAAACAAAAAGTGTGAAATAACCCAGAACATGTTTTATATCTTAGATTCTTGAAAATAACCACCCTTTGCTTTTGATCACTGCTTTGCACACTCTGGCGCTCTCGATGAGAGCCTATAAGGTAGTCACCTGAAATGGTTTTCCAACAGTCTTGAAGGAGTTCCCCAGAGGATGCTGAGACCAGTTGGGTCTTTGGCCTTCACTCTGCAGTCCATCTCATCCCAGACCATCTCGGGATTGGGTTTGGTCAGGTGACCAGGAGTGCCAGGCCATGGCGAGCACTCCATCACTCTCCTTCTTGGATCAAATAGCCTCTACACAGTCTATTCATAGTTTTGATGCCAAGAAGTGAGAATTCACAATGTAAATAGTAATGAAAATAAAGAGAGAATTTATATATACTGTGTATATATAGAAAGAGTGAAAGAGAGAAAGAGAGAGAATTTATATATACTGTGTATATATATATAGAGAGAGAGAGAATATATACAGTATACACACAGAGAGAAAGTTTTAGAGAGAGATACACTATGTAATGTATATATAAAAATGCATTATGTACATACATATATTCATATACAATTTATGGGACTCTTCTCTCTGTGTGTTTATATTCAGTGTTTCATTCATCGTGACGTTTAGTCGGATTCAGGTCTTGTGCCTCGTAAGTGTTGTTTGTGGAGGAACCTAGCCAGTTGCTGTCCTGCTGGTGTTTCCATCATCGAGCGGGATAGTGTGCGCCGACTCTTCCTGTGAATGATCCCCTTTATTATTTCTAATTTCTCTCTTCACAGAAGGAGGATGTAAAAAGGAGTTGGAGAGGCGATTCATCATCTGCCGATCGACCCGGGCGAGATCACGGCAGCGGGCAGCGCCTTTGAAAAGTAAAACTCGGCCTCGCTTTTAAATAAGATAAATAGTAAACAAAAAATCCAGGCCAACCCCTTGAAAGAGCTGTCAAGAGATTGACCTCGCCCTGTGGCAAATAATATTCCTTGAACTGGGTTTAAATTTCAAGTGTCTTGGGCTTAGAGGAACTCCTGCAACAAAAGCGGTGCCGGGTTCCTGAACAGCAATATTATCTGCTGCCGGGCAAGATGTCAAGATTGCACTTTTGTTGTCTGTAACGCCGGAGCGAGGCTGGCGCCTCGGCAAATCCCAGAATCAAACTCCCGTTTATTCCTGTTTATTTGGGGGCCGACGCCGCATTCGGTGCTTTGCCGCGATTTGTGTGCGGTGTAAAAGAGTTTACGAAGGCTCCTTCTTTATCAATCCTTATTTGATGGATGGCATATTTTTTATGCGTTTCGCTAGGTTACCTATGCAAAAACAAGTTTCTATAAGTGTCATTTTATGTTCAATATCTCCTTCACCACATACCCCATGCACTAATCTTTACATAATATCATACAACTGTAGAATTGAATGTAACCCAGTAACTTAACATTTTGCACGAATGCAATAAAACCTGCGTAAGAACACAAATTTGTAGAGTCTGCTCTGATTTAGGGACCAATCTCAAACAACAAAGCATTGGTGAATGTCAGAATCTTTGTGAAAACTGTCATTTAACAATGAGCCTTATCAGTTTAAGACACAACTCAAAAAAATTCTGTTTCTCAGATAAAGGTAACATTATATTTGTATTACTTAAGACCAGACGAGTTGACGCCGTTCCGTTTCGTTTCGTTTCGTTCATTACTCCCCGCCGCCAGACACGCTTTATTTACTTTACACGCCCTCCACAAAACCGAAAATTCGCACACAGCACCTTGAAAGATAAAAAGGATAAGCATTGTCTACCTGACTTGGCCTATCATCTATTTGAGGCCAATTACGGCGATGATGGCAATAACTGCCTCGCTGTAATAACGTATTAACTTCGCCCCTTGATCAGCGTCTCTTGAAGGCCCGAGGATGAAAGCATTACCAATCATTTATTTAGTCTGGTCGAGGGCTTCGTCTGAAAGGATTTTTACACCCACGGCCAAATTTTTCAAGTAGCCAGATTAGTTTATTTGCTTCTTACTGTATTAAGATGTCGTCAGAATAGTGTTTGTGTGCTTTGTAATTTTGTGCATTATTACTTTTTCCAACTTGTTTTGGTGAGTGCAGATCTCTATTTTTTCCGCCTTATGTTTGTGGCCTGGCCTGGAGGATTTGCTGCATCACTGACTTTACCAGTGATAGAACGGAACTATTTCCTAGAATGTTACTTAAGTGTATGAGCACGTGAAGAAACGGGCTCGTTTTTACTAAAGTTTTTAATTTGGATGTGAGCTTGCGATACGGACTTCAACATTAGCACTTGGGAAATTTAATGTAATAATGTCGAGATCATTGTTTGCTGAGAAGGACAAGGATGACGGAAAAAGTAACCAAAAGAAAGATGACGCCCTCTGCGGCGTCATCGCCGTCGGGTCAGTCTGCTTTCTCTCCGCCGATTTTGCTGCGGTGCAAAGTGCAAAAAGCCCCCCGTCCCACTCGAAAGGCAACCTCGCCCCCCTCGTGCCCACGCCGCAGCCGCAGCCCTCGGAGCGCCGGTCCCGGCTTTCATCTCCGGCCCTTTTTCGACTTGTTAAAAACCGAACGCCGGGGAGAGAGGGAGGCAGCGAGAGTGACAGAAACAGAGAGACAGACAGACAGACAGACATACAACGCAGACAGAGAAAGCCCTGGCCCCCTCTATCATTATATTTTGATTCCCACCCCCCCTTTATACACCCCCACCCCCCCTCACTGACACCCTCCCTCCATCCCTCCTCCTTCTCTCTTTTCTTTAATCCCACTGATGAAATCTGGACAGGCAGAAGCATGCTCTCGCAGACAGCAATTTCGCCGCACCATATGCGGCTCGCACGTCCGCCCTCGCGGGGAGGGAGAGAGAGAGAGAGAGAGAGAGTTAGAGGGGGTTAAAAAAAGAGGAAAAGGGGGGAAAAAGGAAAGAGCTCTGAAATACAGCCCTGGCTTAGGGGAGCGAGAGCCCAGATGAAATAGGAATGGTGAGTGGAGAACGAGCGGGAGGAAAGAGCGGGGGAAGAAAAAGGTGGTGGTGGTGGTGGTGGAGTCATTCCTACTGACTTCAGCCCTCCTCTGCTGTCCCTTTCTCGCTCCATCCATCCATCCATCCATCAACCGCAGCATCCTGCTCAGACCCTATCCCCCCCCCCTTCCTCCTCCTCCTCCTCCTCCTCTCGCCGGAGAATATATGATTAGAGCGATGCGAAACGCAGAAGTGTCGCAGGTAAACAAACCGGGCAGGTGCCGGCACAAAATGGTGGTGAGTCGTCGCCTTCCTCCCGGAACCGTTACACTCCTCCCTCCCTCCCTCCCTCCCTCGCTTTCTCCCTTCCTCGCTTTTTCCCCTTTTTTCTGCCTCTTCCTCTTCCGCTGCACCCCGTGATTTGTCACGTGATGCGAGGCTGGATGGAGCGTGTGCCCCTCCATAATTCCTCCCCCTGCCCCACGCGCCGTGCTGAGATTGGGTCCCGGTCCTACGGGGGGACGAGCGACGGTTCCGCGGAGGGACTTTATCAAACCGACAGTGGGCATAAATTAAGAAGGTAGGGGGTGGAAAGGGGGTGTTGGAGCCCCCAAAAATAATCAAAACGGCCTTATACAGGTCCTCAAAAGCCATCTAGGCATATATGTGTGAGCATTGTTTTGCGTATTTGTGCCATATTAGAGGGTAAAAAAGGTGACAACGCCAGGAGGGGAAAAATCCAGGATGTCACGTCGAATAAAGCACAGACATCCACTGCTATAATATTTTAAACGTGACACATTCAGGGTCCTTGGGTCTCGTTCTTAAACCCCACTTCTAGCAGTTTTCATGAAAATACTGACAATGCTTTCTTATTTAAGATTTGTCTTGTAGGTAAGAGCAGAATCTCTGAACATTGAAGAGAACTCTTAAGCAAATGTAATAAACAAAATTTAATATTGACGAATGAGACTCCTTCTTCTAAACGCACCCCCCTTTTACAGGAACGCTCCAAAAGGAACGCTCCAAAAGGAACGCTCCAAAAGGAGCGCTCTAAAAGGAGCGCTCTTAAAGGAACGCTCTTAAAGGAACGCTCTAAAAGCAACGCTCCAAAAGCAATGCTCCAAAAGGAACGCTCCAAAAGGAACGCTCTAAAAGGAACGCTCTAAAAGGAACACTCCAAAAGGAACGCTCCTAAAGCAACGCTCTAAAAGGAGCGCTCTAAAAGGAGCGCTCTAAAAGGAGCGCTCTAAAAGGAGCGCTCTAAAAGCAACGCTCTAAAAGGAACGCTCTAAAAGGAACGCTCCAAAAGGAACACTGTTAAAGCAACGCTCCAAAAGGAACGCTCCAAAAGGAACGCTCCAAAAGGAACGCTCTTAAAGGAACGCTCTAAAAGGAACGCTCAAAAAGGAACGCTCTAAAAGGAACGCTCTTAAAGGAACGCTCTTAAAGGAACGCTCTAAAAGGAACGTTCTAAAAGGAACGCTCTTAAAGAAACGCTCTAAAAGCAACGCTCTTAAAGGAACGCTTTTAAATTTGTCGTACTTTTCTCAGCATCGTCCTGCAAGCTCTTGTAAAGGAGGAGAGGTTTGCGGAAAAGAGGGTGGTGGTGTGGGTGTGGGTGGAGTCTAAAATAATTAAATTTCGGTCAATAGACCTTGCTGGGTTACGTGCAAGGGGAGATCCATAATCCCGCACGTACTGCCGTCTTGCTGCGTCTCCGACTCGTGCCGTTGCTGACCAAGCAGCTTCGTCCTTAAAGCTCCTACTTCCTATATACATAATATATCCATCCTCCGTCCTTCCTCCCTCCTCCTCCTCCTCCTCCTCCTCTTCCACCCGAGTCTCGCTCCAGGCCCTGGGCCGAGATATGCAGTTAGCTGGGGAGCAATGCTCTTCATTTGTACCTCTCTCCGGGCGCGAGACACCCAGAGAAGGTTACATTTAAACAGTGATTGGGGAGTATATAATTAAGGCCAGGGAGAGCGGCTGGCTCTTTTAGGTGAGAATTGAAGGGGAATGAGAATGACTCTGTCTATTACGGGCCCTAAAGTGAGAGCGCGGTGGGTGGTTTAGAGCTCTCTCTTCTTTATTCTCTCTCTCTCACTCTTTCCGAACTTGAGCTGGGCCCTGTGAAAGACATTGTCCGACCCAGAGGTCTTGACGCAGGTGAATAAGGCGAAAGGGACAAATGTAATTAAGACTTGCTCCGATTTTCTAGTTCGTGCAGATTGCTGACTTTCAAGCTGCTTTTACGACCTTCATCAGACGCTCTCATCCAGAGCCACAGTTCCTGCTGTAGTGGAGCTCAAAAAATTCGAATGTCATGAAAAAGGTCGTTGGTTTTCATTACTCGATTCAAAAAGGGAAGCCTTCACGTGAGCTGTGTTCTTCACAGTAAAGTGAAACCTTCTAAATGCCTTCTTGTTTCGATGATTATGACTGAAAGCACATGAAATCCGGCATCTCCAACCATTAGAATATCTCATTTTGAACTTCCTGTTGGCCGTAATCGTCAGCATTAAACGCAAAAAGCTTGAATCGTTAGTTTGTCAAGTATGTTGTGATGGAATGTATACATTAGGGCTGAAATGATTATTCGAATATCTCAAATAATATGATTACAAAAAAATGGTCGAGGAAATTTTGCTAGAATCAAAGTTTCTTACTATTTCTAGTAGTCGATAAAGGTAGAACAAATGTAAAAATTCTGCAGGCGTAGTCAATTTTCATCAGAAATGAGCTGATTTCAAGACTGTGTCAGCATTTACACATCAAACTATGACAAATCTGAGTAGTGCAGGAACAAATTGTGGATATATGTATATGTATATGTATACCCCCTTTTTCCCCCCGTTTTTGGAAGATGGCCAATCCGAGTCCCACAACTGGTAAAGGTACCACTGAGGTACTCATCGGCAAGGTACCACTTCTCCCCTGGACGCTGCCCATGTTAGCTGCCCACTGCTCCTTCACGGACGGGTCAAATGCAGAGGTCACATTTCGTTGTGGTGCACTGTGTGCTGTGCTGTGGTGTGTTCACTAACGATAAATAATCACTCACTTTCACTCATGTATAACATGTACGACGCATACCTTTTTTGAACTAAATAATGAAAACCGACGCCCTTTTTATATTCCTATTACATTCCTGATATTCCTAATTATTTCAGATGCGCTAGTAAAAACCTGAATAAATGTGATGCTCAGGGCCATGATGCTGGTAGAGCCGGAGGTGGCGGAGGGTAGTTTTGGAAGTTTGACCCCCATGACCTCTCGGCACACGGAGGAGGCTTCTTTCGCGAGACCTCCAACTTTCCAAACGAGTGTATTCCAACGCAAGTAGAATGAAATGAATTTTACACTGTAAAAGGAAGGGTTAGCACTGATTTGTTCTACAAAACTGCAAGAACAAGAGATGCATGAAGGAGTCTCTCTTGTTCTCTCAGCACACCCCTCCAGATCTTCATTCCATGAGAGCGGTTATCAGATCAAGTTCACTTGAATTCGACTTCACTTGCGGTATAAATAGCCCCTTTCCATTGTTTCATTCGAGAAGTGTTGACTGTTTTGTACCAGCGTACCAAGAGCTTTTTTGTCTGCCTTTTTGTCCTCATATATTTTTGACTTTGACATGTTTTACTTAGTATTGGATCTTTTTTTATTATTTTTTTTTCCTTGCCGACTGCCTTTGCAGGACTCGAACCCACCTTTCCCATCTCTGTGTTTTCTTGCTTAAATAAATATCTTTTATTATTGACTATTTTATTAGAGAAAATGTTGGCATCAGTCCAGAGCTTTTTTTTTTTTTCTGTCTGCTCTTTTGCCGCAAGAGTTTTGACTTTGAATTGTACCTGCTTTTGGATCACATTTACTTAAAACCTCGCTGAAAACCCATCTTTCCTGTTAAATTGATCCTGGTGTATTTTTACACTATCCAAATTCCCTCCTCAGTTCTGTAACACATCTTCTCTGTGTCAGGAAGAGTCAGGGTCAGGATCAGGGTCAGGGTTGGGGTTACAATGAGCTTGGTGTGGTTTTTGTTACCAATCGTGTTTTATACCAGAAATCCAAGCATTTCTTTTGTCTGCCTTTGTGTCCTAAAGTGATTTAACTTGAACGTGAAAGTGAGTGAATATTTGTCATTGTGAACACACCACACCACATCACACCACAGCACACAGTGAACCACAACATGTGACCCATCCGTGAAGGAGACATGGGCAGTGCTTGGGGACGGTACTTTGCTCATGAGTACCTCAGTGGTACCTTTACGGGTCTGGGATTTGAACCGGCGACCTTCTGTTCAAATGCTCTAACCGTTATCGACTGCACTCGTTTTTCGATTTCTATAAACTTCTTTTCCGTGTCATGAAGAATTAACTTGTGACGTGATTAACTCAACTCTGGCATATTTGAAGCAGATAGGTTACTAGTATTTGTAATGCAATTTTAAAGGACTAACAAAAGATTTTGGCTATTTTTCAAGATCATAGTTTTCATATTACAGTTTTGCCTGTCATATGTGACTCTCCACGGCAAAACCAGTCGCTTGTCGCAACGGAGGTTTCTGAGAAAAACAACCGTTTATGTTGCGTGGGGTAAAATTTTGGATTTTTTGTCTTTAAGTGTTTTGAAACAGTGAAAAGTCTATACTGTACTGTTGTGAATAAATTTGGCTGAAAAACGTACCCTTTCCGTCCTAAAAACGTGACTTTCTTGAGGTGAGGAATTCAATTCCAGCAGAATGTTAAAAGTTTCTGTTTTGGCCGCTCTACTCCAATATTTACAGTAAATCCACTCGTTGACTAGCGTGAAAATATTTCTCCGGAATCCATCTTCGTCTCCGGAGTTCAGTTAACCTAACGCGGATAGGCTATCCGTGAATGCAGCGTAGGCTACCGTAAATGCAAACGTAGCTGCGACCGCACCAAGCGTCTGTGAGTGCTACGGCGATAGTCAACTTCAAAGGCAGATTTCTCCGTTTCTCACTTGGCGTGACAGGAGAAACCCAACTCCTTTGAATGTTGATATCTCAGTCATATGTCGTCCGATTCATTCGATATAGGTATCGTTTTGAAGCTTGATTTATGCCCTTTCATGAAAACATAATAACTCAATTTTGCAAATCTGCGACAAGCGACTGGTTTTGCCGTGGAGGGTCACATTTGTCTGTCCGTTTTGCAGACTGACTTGGCTCAACTCTAAAACCTTTCCTTCTTCTAACAACGATCTCAGTGTGTTTTTTCGCTTTTATTTTATTACTAACTGCATTTTCTACCAGCATTCCGAGCATTTTCAGATTGTTGTGAAATTTAGGATCTTTCCTAGACTGTCCAAATCCTCCCCACCCCCCTTTCTTTAACACACCTTTCCAGTATCATGAAGCTTTTATGATGCAGTGACGTGATTAACTCAACTCCTGCATATTAGCAGCAGACGGGTTAGTAATAATTGTGGTGTGATTTTTAAGGACCAGATTAAAAATATGAAACGTACATCTTCGGACGTGTTTTTGAGTTTCGACCGCTTTAATTTCCCCCTTTTGAAATGTGGCCGGGCAGCGAAGGCGTGGTGGTGGTGGGGGGGTTGTGGGTTCATGGGGAAGGGAATGGACCTCTTTAATGGAACATGGAGCTGGCTTAAATGTCTTGCGCATGACAGGGACGGAGCACCGCTGAGAGATTGATGGCATTTATGGGCGCACACCTATGCCGTCCTGCCCCCAGCCGACTCCCATCAGGCCACATCACCACCACATTAGACGCAGGGAAATGTTATGCACACGGAGGAAGAGAGAGAGAGAGAGAGAGAGAGAAGGAGGGCGACTCTCTCTCTCACACTTCCCCGACACTAACGTAGCACTTACGGGGTCCATCAGTATAATTCACTTCATTTGCTGGAGGGGGGCAGTGAGACGTCTTGTGCTATTGATTCCTGTATTGACATAATTTGACGCTTCCTTTAAAATGTAATACTAGACCCGGGGAGAGGTGGGAGAGCTAGTTAAGTAGAGAGAGGTGATCTTTTCCCCATCAGAGGTGGCTCGTCTAGCGCCATGACCAACTCCGGGCCGGTCAGAGGCTGAGGTCAGTGTCAGAGAGCATGTTCATTTGCTGACCCCCAGCAGCGCTGCCTCGCGCCAGCCATTAATACCCTGCGTATTTAGTTACGCTTTAAAGGCTTTGCAGGAAAGCATTGATGCTCGTTTTTTTTAAAAAAGGATTTTAACCCTTTGAGTGGAACAAGCTCCCATAAGTTTTAAACAATAATAATTCATGATAGAAAAGAGATTGACACCAACTGTTCTCATGAGGAAATTTGTTCTTAAAACACACTTACACAGTTTTTTGATGCAAGACTCTAATGTTCACCGATCTTTATTCATTTGAAATTGCTTTCTGCGCATTTGAGCAGAACAAGTTTCTAAAGATTTGGACTTGGATAGAAATTCAGCAAAGGAAAGAGCTTACAGTATACACTGCCATAACATCATTTTTCTTGGAATAAAGTAGGTTTTTGAGTTCATTAAAACTCTCTGACTGAGTGGGATCAACATCATTGAAGACTCGTAGATAACAGCATGTGCATGTATTTATTTTTTAAAGTGATTTTGGCTTAACTTCCAGCATATCTCTGGTAGTTCTGGTAGTTACCACTTACGCTCTTCTAAGATGTTGCTTTTTATTGTACCCTGAATGTTGACTGAATAGTGGAAAACTGTGGAAAATGTACTACGATGCGCCTTCTGCCTGGAATAATGTATTTGAAGCTGGAATCATTTTTGTCTATTGTCTATTCAATATTAGTGTTATTAGAAATATGATGAACGACGCTTGAAGTTCTTGAGGAACCAATGTGCTAATAAATGGTCCAATTGTGTATTTGTATGTTACGTATTTTCACCCTGTTAAAATAATGGTCATATAAGTCATATTTTCAAGTTATTCTAAATCAGTGGTCACTAACCTTTTCAAGCCCAAGATCCCTGACCTCGACCCTGGTGAATGACACGATCTACTTATTGACGCACTGAGAGGAAAAGGCAGAAAAAAGATCTTTTTGCCAAATTTGTTTTCGTACTTTGAAGTTTGTTTTGTATAGCACTCGAAAAAAAAAAGCGAGGACCCACATGGGAGCCGAAAGAGTCATAAGAGTCGGAATTCCCATCACGAATATCTGCAGCAAGAAAACATCTCAATGGTCAGTTAAAAGCATTTTTCTCTTCTCTCACTGGTCGCTTTCACGCTGCTATGAAACTGCGGCAACTGGTGCCATAGAGAGGAGGGCGCTTGCAAAACCAAAAGTTAATGAGGCGCGATTGAATATACTGTATTTTTTCGGGATCTAACGTGAACATCTCAAAGATCTACCGGTCAATCGTGATGGTCGGGTTGGCAACCCCTGTGCTAAATAAACGGCTTAATTCAGTCACACTCTTGACATAGGCCATTATACTACAGAGGTAGGATTACGCGATCTGTTCACCTGAGGATGTAGGCTCTTTTACCAGAGGCGGCCAGCATCATGAAGAGCTGATTTAGGCAGAGAAATCATTGTGAAAATGATTTAAAGAAGGAGACGATATGCTGTGTGCAACATGTGCTTGAGCTTGTATGGCTGCTGTCTTGGCCAAGTGTCTCTTATAAAAGCTATTTTAATCTCACTGAGACTTCCTGGTAAAATAAATGTAAAATAAGAATAAAAAAGTTTATTGGTTGTTCTATGACATCATTTGAGTTTGAACTCACTGAGCCTCGTTCACCGAGGAATTTCTTCTTAAAGCCCATTTACACAGTTTACACCACAATTCTGATATTCACTAATATCTACTTATTTGAGATTTGTTCTCATGTTTTAAGAACGCTTTGCTGAAAAGTTTTCGCACTGTTACAAAATTAAATCCTTACGTGCTTTGTGTGTATTCGAGTGGAACAAACTTCCACAGGTTTGGACTTCATGAAAAAAAAAAGAGATTATCCATCGTAAATGACATTTGAACCTAAAAAGAACGCTAATGTATCATTGGTTTCATGTCAGCACGTGAACCGCTCTTAAAAGCAGCGTGCACAAGAAAAGTGTTTTCAAGAAAATTCATTTTATTTACTTATTTGAGATTTGTTCTGAGGTAAGAACGGAATCTACAGACGATGAGTGCAGAAGAAGAGCAAATTTTACTGCATCCCTGCTAGTGCAAGAAACATTATTAACATTACCAAAAGATTACTGGGTGTAATAAGTTGTTATGGCGTATTACTTGTGTCAGTCATAATACTTAAGTGGGAATTGCTGCTGGTTTATAATGAGAGATTATATTTAAGATTATAATGAGGAGAAAATAATATAGAACGTTTGAAATAGACGGCAGCCAGAGTTGTCCTCAGAAGGAGAAAGTCATCGCAAATTCAGCTTCCACAATCATGCAGACCGCCTGGTACCGGTGGTGTTAGGAAGAAATTTGTTCTTAAAACCCACTTTTGGGGCAGTGGGTGGTTAGGGCGGTAACGGTTAGGGCGTTTGATCAGAAGGTCGCAGATTCAAATCCCTGACTGGTAAAGTTACCACTGAGGAACTCACGAGCAAGGTACAGTCCCCGGCGCTGTCTATGTCAGCTGCCCACCGCTCCTTTACGGATGGGCCTAATGCTGTAGTGTGTTCACAATGACAAATAATCACTCACTTTCACTTATGAAACTATGCAGTCTAATATTAATGATTACTTAGTTGCGATTGGTTCTAGAGTAGCATCAGAATCTAGACATGATTCTTACGCAAGAAGAGCGTTCTTACGCTAATTTGACTGCATGTCTGTTTGTGCAGAATGTCAGTTTCGTAGCTCCATGTTGTTATACTATTTAAAGGTCTTAACTTTCTTAAGAACAAATTTAACGGGAAAACACTTTCCACAGTTTTTGCAGTCACACTTCCTACAGTAAATTCTACTGGTGTATATTATACTGTTTAAATCTCTTCATTTTAAGAACAGAATTTAAGAGGGAAAAAAAAACGTCTTGCAGTTTCTGCTGTCACTTTCTACAGCTCTCTTAAGAACAAACTTAACAAAACAAGCCAATATTTGGTGAAATTTTGGTGAATGTTGTCCTTTTTTTTTTTTGGAAGATTATTATTCCGTCCAAATATTGTTTGTGTTGTGAAGCCCAAGGCTGCAACGTTTCCAGTCTTGATTTAGAGGCTGTACTGCCTTGGGGAGAGCTGCATGTTGGAGAGTCGTGCACTTGACTTTGTCTCAGCCCTAGTGGGGACATCTGTTTGTGTGTGTGTGTGTGTGTGAGGGTGTTAGAAAGAGCCAGATGCTCTTCCTCCACCCCTTGTGTTTGTATGGGAGGGTGTGATCCCTGCACCCTGGCCGGACTCGACCTTTGGCCCCCGAGGGTCTGCTGGAGGAGCGGCGTCTCTGCTGAAGGTCAAGGCTAGCGCACACATGTTCGCTACACACTACACGCCGCCTGTCCCCTAACACGCATCTCGTATGCCTGCGTCCTCAAAATTTCAGCTCATCAACTTTTATACCGCCTCCTAGAATGCAGTATGGCTCAGTAAATCAGAAAGAAAACACAGCTCTGATTCGCGTCTTTGTGCATCATCTCATAGTGCTTTCATTTCTCTTTTAGTCTGTTGCTTGTCTTGGGTGAGTCATATTATAGTATTTATAGTTGTATAGTATGGTATTTCTTTCTTTTTTGTGAAATCCTTTGATGGGTTTGAGTCCTTGAAGTTGATGGGTCATTAAAACTCTTTAAAATTTGCTTTTGCCTGCAATTAGAAAGCAATTTAATGATTGGGAATATTAATGTACTTATAGATTATATTTAAATAGCGCATCATTTTTGGAAAATAAAACCTCAGGAATCAGGTACATATTTCAGCATTTTATTTTAGGTATTCACTGCTATGAACAGTAGACAGACAGATTACGCTGTCATTTTAACTGACTTAGCCTGAACTTGCACTTTAAGTAACAAAAAAATAAAAATAATAACAATAATAATAATAATAATAATAATAATAATAATAATAATAATAATAATAATAATAATAATGAATTTTCAAATTTCCAAATAAAAACCTGTGAAAACTACACATATAATAGTGCTAAATTCATAGCCAATTTAATTCAAATGAGATTATTGATTCAAATAATTATTAAAGCTAGTTTTTAAAATCCCACTACAGTAGTTAAACATTGCTGTTAAACTAAGAATGAGATGCCTTAAATATTTGATTTTTAGTTTAATGAAATCCAAAATTTTGTGCTCGATGTAAAGCAATAGGCATAATAAAAGTGAAGCATTTTAAAATAGACTTGATGTTATTTTGTGTATTTTTGCCAATTAAAAAAAACCATTTTGTGATTAGACAGGATTTGTAGATATTTTGCTTGTGCTGTAATGATATGGTGATTTTTTTAAAATGAGGTTCCTTGACTGAGCTTAATAAGACATGAATTAAGTTAGAATGCTTGTGGCAGTGATATTACTTGTTAAAGTTAAAAATAATTAGAATCATTTCTTTATAATGAAAAAAACAATAATATAGATTGTGTGAAATACAACACAGGCGGAGCCGTCTTCTGCAGAACCATCAGGAGGTGGAACTCATCCCAAATTCAGCTTCCGGAAACTTCCAGACTGCCTGTGCTCCCGTAATTCACCCGTGTATAACCGTTGTCATTTTGTCACATAAAAGAACTGTTAACATCAAAAAAAGTGAGCTGGCAATATGTTATCTTTGCGTCGGAGCGTATCAATCACGCTGATGATATTCCGCGTCTCAGAAATGACTGCGTGTCAACAACTGTTTACCAACATTTTTGTATAAATCAACAGAAAAACGGGCCAGCAACAGACGAGTGACAAATAACAGACAAGCGCCCGGCGTCGTTTTTTATTTTTTCCAGCCTCCTGGATCCCTCTTGCCAACATCCACTCTCACTACGCTTTTATTTTCCATACCCCACTCACACTCAAACACACACACACACACACCTCTCCCCTCCCCGTAGTGACGGGGCTTTCTAAGGAAAGTCGTCGAAGGCCGCGCCGTCTCCGACGCTAGCCGCGGGTAATGGGCCTTGTCGCGCTCCCGCCGTCGCCCGCCTTTCTCTCTTTGAAAGTTTCCCGCGCAATCAAAGCGCCGCTCCCCTAGCGTTAATAAAAGCTGTTCCGCGCCCGCCGCGATTAGCCGTACGGCCCGTAGCCTGATAGGGCGTCAGATGTACCCGGCATTGACGGAAGGAAAACGCGACGAAAGAGCGAGAGGAGGGAGGAGGAGAGGAGAAAGGAGGCTGGGATGGAACCGTGTTATGTATTTCCCAGTATCGCTGCTTTTTTTAAAAGAGGCGCTGGGGCTGGATTTGTATTGATTGAATTTGATAATGATTCTATTTGCTCTATTAAATTTGTATATATTCAGGCTCAGTTACACCCAGGCCGAGGAGGAGGAAGAGGAGAGGAGGAGATGAGGAGAGAAAAGGAGACAAAGGAGGCCAAGAAAAAACAAATTAGTGTGCGAGGTGGATTAAGTTGCATGTAATCGTAGAGAGGCCATTGGTTAAAATGATAGGTATCTGTTAAGTTACTGAGAACAAGACACAAGGCTCTGTAGAGTGTGTGTGTGTGTGTGTGTGTGTGTGTGTGTGTGTGTGTGTGTGTGTGTGTGTGTGTGTGTGTGAAATGTGGCTACGGTTGCATGCACCCGAGTATGTGTGTGTGTGTGTGTGTGCTTGAGATGGTGTGAGTCTATGCTCAGAACATCTTTTTTTCTCGACCCATGTCACACCTATTTTCTCACTCATTGCTGCAAGTTCATGCACATTTCCTGATCACCACACACACACCATCACATACCGTGAAAGGCTCTGGTCAGCGTGAAGAGGCCAGTGGGTCACCTGTTATTAACAGACTTGCCACTTGTAGGCGTCTCATTGCCAGTGGTCAGTGGACCTGCCAATACCTGTCCCCCCATATCAGGACCAAACAGAGGTCATTATCAGAGGGGAGGGCTCCATGGCTGCTACACACACACACACACATACACACACACCTCTGGGACTGACCAAAGGCTCAGGTCAATGCCCCTCTAGCTTGTCGGACCCCTTCCCTCCCTCCCTCCTTAACACACACCCTCTTACTTACATCCTCAGATTCCCCGTCACCTAGCCCTGCCTGCTGCCTTCGCTAATAATAGCACTTCAAGATGCTTGATAATGAGATTATTTCTCTTTTCAAGCTCTTCTCGAAATTGAGTTTGGCCTTCAACTTTTTTATAGTTGCTTTGCGGAATTGCCTGATAAGTCCCACCGCGTTTATGGAAAGCGTTAAAAATCAGACGTTATATATGAAATATTTGCGTTTTAAACTTCACCTGTGACCTAAGAAAGTACAGTGCATGAACTTGATTGGCCGCCATGACTTGGTCTTTGTGCTGAGTGAAAGAAAAAGAAACCCAGAAGAAGAAGGAAAGGAGAAAAGAAAAGCGCCTTTGGGACTTTTAGAATAATGGGAGGTTGGAGGTTTAATCCAGCTCGGTGGCTTCCGTGGATCTTTTTTTTAACTGCTGTTATGTTTAGCCACAGACCTGAGATCACCTGTCAGTTTCTTTATGTTTGCTAACTTTTGCCGGCGTCCCGACGTGTGTCTCATGTCTGGGCCTGAAGATGGAGGGTCGCGTGTCGTTCAACAGTGACCTGGAGCTGGGCGGAGAGCGATGAGAAGTTTACTGTGCGACTTAAACCACAACAATGCCGAGGCATTGGTTGTGTAACGGTTAGGGAGTTGGTCCAATGATTGGAAGGCCGCCGGATCAAGTCCCGGACTGATAAAGGTACCAATAAGGTACTCGTGAGCAAGGTACCGCCCCAAGCGCTACCAAAAAACAGTTGCCTTCACGGATGGATCAAAGGCAGAGGTCATGTTTCGTGGTGCACTGTGGGATGTGTTCACAATGACGCAATCGCTCACTTAAAACATATCAAGGGTGGTGGTCTACTCATACCCACCTAAGAACCAAGAAGACATGGGTTCAAATCCACCTCTGTCCCTCCTATATCCTCTGGGGCAGCGTTTCCCAACCGCAGTCCTCGCGGAACACCGCTCTACACAGGTCGGTATTTCACACCTCCGCCTGGCGATCAACGTTGCTAATTAGCTAATCAGTAGCATCAGCTGTGCTGTGGGTTAGAAACTTCGAATCTGTACCCAGAAAGCGGTGTTCCGCGAGGACTGCGGTTGGGAAACGCTGCTCTGGGGACACTATCACGTTAATGCAAGCAATTTATCTGGAGACTTTAAATTATTTTTACGCTAATTATTCATATGCCCAAATCTCTGCCACTGTCTCCAGGTCACACTCTTATCTGCCTGATTTGTACTTAACCTTTTGAACTCAATGGACGCATTTCACGTTCATTTTTGTAACCTTTAGTCTCAGACTCATAACTCACGACAGGAGTAACACACATGCATGATACACATATCAACGAAATAAGCAAAAGAGAGTAAATTTAAAGGGTTTCTCACAAAAAAACACACTGCTGAAACTCCATAAAACAGCCGTATTATTTACTTTAGGCGCAAATAAAGCGTGCGTTCACTTCCGCGATGGTCCACACACTTGTCGTTGGATTCAGTGTAACAGATTTGTCATAATTTGTCATAATTTCTTTCCACCGTCTTTCTATATAATAAATATATATTTATTATATATATTTATATATATTTATGTTAAAAATCCTAAAACATCATAAGCTTGTCAATTCAAGGCTCATAGAGCTAGAACCAGAAAATAATTATTTTCAGTCTATTGACTCCCATTGAAAATATCTACGGAGATAGGGTCCATGACTTCACCGCTGTATTCTGATTGGCTAAAATGGCCTTGACGGCGTATTTACGTGGATCCGTGTAAATGAATACTTTTTCGGAAAACGATCTGGTGCAAACAAGGATATTTTTGGAAACGGAGGGGGGAAGTAGCCGTTTCTGTAAATACCCGGCTATGTGTTAACGTGGAATAAGAGCGTCTGGTGGAATATGAACGTGCACCAACCGATAGCTGTGTTTAAAGGGGCTCCAGAAATGGGAACACATGTCCAGTGTCAGTATCAACCTGTTCACCACAGTCGTTCATTGATTATTTCACGTTTGATGCTCGTCAGACTAGGCAAGGGTCTAAGACAAAGCTTAAGCTGGTTTGCCTAATTGAAAAGGAGATCTTAAGCATAAATTGAGATATATGTGACCCTCCACGGCAAAACCAGTCACTTCGCTCAAATTTTCATGCTTAATGCTTTCATGAAAGGACATAAATCAACCTTCAAAACGATACCTATATGGAATGAATCGGACGACACATGACTGAGATATCAACATTCAAAGGAGTCGGGTTTGCTCATAATACGCCAAGTGAAGCGGGAAAATCTGCGCTTTGAAGTTGACTATCGCCGTAGCACTCACAGACGCTTGGTGCGGTCGCGGCTACGTTTGCATTTACGGTAGCCTACGCTGCATTCACAGCCACACGGATAGCCTACCTGCGTTAGGTTAACTGAACCCGGGAGACGAAGATGGATTCTGGAGAAATATCTTCGCCAGTCAACCAGTGGATTTAAGCGTAAATATTATTGGTAAGCGGTCAAAACAAAACTTTTAACATTCTGCTGGAATTGAATTCCTCACTCAAGACGATCCGCGTTTTAGGATGGAAAAGGGTAAGTTTTTCAGCCAAATTTGTGTATAGCAATTACAGTATAGACCTTCACTGTTTCAAAACACTAAAAACAAAATCCAACATTCACCCTGCAAGATGTGCATTTGGGCTTTTAAGCAGAGACAGGGCGATGACACGATATCTGCTAGGACACTCGCACGGTCTGTGATGCGTATATATGTGTGTGTAGGTGTGTGTGTGTGTAGCATGCAGAGGTGAGTCCTCCACGCTTCATTTGCCCAGCTGTAACCAAGCGCAGCCCGTCCCTCTCGTGGCCTTCCTGGGACCTCACCCATACCCCCCACACACATACACACACACACACACACACCCTCCACATTCCTCCCGGGCCCCAATCTTGGCCTCTTCCGCCCCAGCGCCCACCGCCTGCCCCAGTCCCAACTCCAGAAGTGGCCGTTCATCTTTTAGATAGCGCGATTCAGCAGTTTAGCCAGCTGTGTCTCGACTGGACTTTGGCTCCCTCGTGCACTTGAGCATTTATATCCTTTAACTCCCTCTTTACTTCTATGAAAATGGCGACGGAGAGGTCGGCGCGCTAACGCTCCAAACGCAGAAAAATGGAGGGGGACAGTAGGGGAAACGGGGAAGGATGGAGACGCCAGTGCGGACGCTTGTCCCTCGTCGAGGATTTGGAAGGGTTGCCGGGGGGGGCTTTAAATGGGGGGAAATGCCAGGCGGCCATTTTTATTCCGCTTTTTTCGTTCTTTTTTTACCAGTGGTGTTGGGGAGAGTTTTATTTTTTGCCAGAGGCTGAATTGCAGTCCCATAATTTCTCATCCTCAGAGGCAGCCACCTGTCTCTTCTCAAGATTCCCCCCCTTTGTCTCTTAAATAATAAGCCGGCATGCCGAATGGGCGAACCGGGAAGTGACCGGCCAGAAAGATGGACGGTGCGAGTGGCTGCTCAGAGAGAGAGAAAGACGAAGGAGGTGGCCTTTCCTGCTCTCCCCCTTTACCTCCTCCTTCTCCACCTCCCTCCTCTCTTCATCTCGCCACAGTCACATATCTACTTTCGTCCGCCATGTCTGTTGAAGGGAAGCCATTTTGAGCCGCCTCATTCTGAGAGCTTTATTCAGTGGCGTGGGGGAAAAGGCAATCGGTCTCCGCTCGTGTGGCAGTGCTCTTAGGGGAGCGGCGTCAGCTGCTGCTTAGACTTAGAGAGGGGCTGAGGAGGTGCGGGGAGGTGTGTACGTGGGTGTGTATGTGTGTGTTGTTTGTGTGTGGTGGGGGGGAGGATGTGTTGGGGAGAAGGGTTGAAGGGGGGCAAGGAGGGTGTAGAGTGAAATGAGACAGAAAGAGCCTCGGGTTGGAGGCCAGAGCTCAAGTTCATCATAGCAGACAATGGGAAGCTCATCAGAAAAACGGCTGGTGCTTGGTGTAGGGGTGTGTGTGTGTGTGTGTGTGTTTATAGGTAGGTGGGTATACTATACCTACACCTTCAGACAAGTTCAACCATAACCTTAGTAACAAGGAAAATCTTTGGATTTTGTAAAAGATATATTCTTTACTATTTATAAGGTTCTCACATACAAACGCTATCCTCCTAAAACCTAGCTCAGCAAGACCCCAGGTTTTTAGTTTTAGTTTTTGTAAAAAAAAAAAAAAAAAAAAAAAAAAAAAGAGAAAAAGTTTTCTTTATGAGTAGTGGTCCTCACAAAACTGTCCACACAAAGCCACAAAAAACAACCAAACTCCAGGTTTTAGTTTTATTTTTTGTGTAAAAAAAAAAAAATTTTTATAAGTAGCAGTCCTCACAAAACTATCCACACAAAGCCACAAAAACCAGCCAAACTAGATGGTTAAAGTTTGTAAAACAGATATTTCGTTCTGAGTAATGGTCCTCACATTCAATACTGTCCACACAAAGCCACAAAAAATAGCCAAACTCCAAGTTTTAGTTGTAGCTTTTGTACAAAAAATAATTCTTAATGAGTAGTGGTCCCCACATGCAAAACTGTCCTCACAAAGCCACAAAAAGCAGTCAAACTAGGTGTTTTAGAGTTTGTAAAACATACACTCTTTCGTTCTGAGTAGTGGTCCTCACATTCAACCGTGTCCACACAAAGCTACAAAAACCTGCCGAACTAGTTGTTGTGCATGTGAGGACCGGACCTGAGAAGAGAAAAACTTTTAACAAAATCTTCATCAAAACTGAAAAGATTTGTTGTTTTTTTTACTGTGCTTCAGATTAGACTTAGGTGTAGAATATTTTGAGATTTAGGATAATGGCAGTACAGAAATACCTCGAATGGCAGGACGTAGCGGTGTGTGTGTGTGTGTGTGTGTGTGTGTGTGCGCGAACAAAAGGTGACTGGCTGCCCAGACCCTGCTAGTGTTGGTTTTATGGACTTGGTTTTAGTATCTGTCCAAACGTTTCTTTATCTGTCTGCCTTTTTGCCTTTTCGCCTTTTCTCTCAGCCTTTCAATTGCTGTTTAATCAAGGACACACACACAATCACACACACACACATCTACGTCCTGTCATCTTTGTGAGTTATTTGTCTTTACTGCCATAATATTAGATCTAGGCTAATTATTCTTTTGCCAAAACTTATTCTAACTACTTACAATTCTTTGCTGGCAATTCCCTTATGAGGTCCATTTCTCACATGCACAAATTTCTCCACAAATCCAATGCTTCGTTTTCCAATCTTTTTGGACACAATTAGGAATTAAAAACAACACACTCTCTGAACTCTCTTGAAGTGCATAAAAAAGAACATCCCTTTTTTATGATGACGAGAGAAAAATTATGATTACATTTATGATGATTCCCTGCTGTGAAAACGTATCCATTTTTATTTAAAATGAAACTCTAATTTTTGCTAACTTTAATGTTTATTTTATGAAGGAAGAGATCTAAAGCACTGAAACTTACTTACTTAGATACTCAAATCAGGGGTAAAGTTAGAGCTTTAGTTTTTTCCTCCAACTTGTGTATTAGTAAATCTATATAATATCGTAACTACACTACCAACGTAACTAATGTTTAAAGTCAATTATTGAACAACAATATGAACTTTAACCCTTTAACGTCGGCAAGACTTGAGCTTTTGTTCTTATTTGAATATATTATTATAGTTATTATAGTTTGGCGGTTGGTAAATGGCAGCTTATTGAGTTAAATCTTGTGCTTTCGGAAGTATGCGGATCGAATCCGGACCCGGTAAAGAGTACACGCTAAGTGCTCAGAACAGGTACGATCATGTACAGTTCCCCAGGTGCTGTCGTGTCAGCTGCCCTGCTCCTTCACGGATGGAGTCAAATGCAGAGATCATTTGGTTGCATAATGTGCTGTGGTGTGTTCACAATGACAAATAATCCTCACTTTCCACTCATACAATAAACCTCATAGACTATAAGCATTAATGCCTTTTAATTTTAGGGTGTGTGTATTATTGTGAGATTTGGCCAAAGCACAGGAGGAAAGATATTAAGAACCAGTTATGTTTCATACTTTTATATTTTCATGAATATGCAGAAATATGGGACGGACTTTGTAGGAAAAAAAATGAAACGCTGCTTTTCAACAGTATTTGTTTGATACCATAAATGTGATTTTCGATGTTCATCATCTCGTCCCGAATCGGAGCATGAACGTGAGTGTTAGACGCAAGAAAAAAGAAAGGAAAGCCTGATGGGGTTAATGAAAAGGCCGTTTTGGGCCGGGCAAATTATCTTTTTGAAATTAATACTTAATATTTTATTATTCCAATGTATTTTTCATGTAATCTTTGCATTTTTTTTCTTATCTTTTTTTCTGGCAAATATAATGTATCCGTCATTCATTCCTATTTGACCTTGATGAGTCCTCGGAACGTGAATTAAAGCGCTCCATTTTTTACCGCCAAAATGAGTAATAATTCAGAAATATTAATAATATATAATCATAATGCTGTTCGGGAGAATTGAAAGTTCCCAAACAGGGAGAAAAGAATAGAGACGAAGCCAGGGGAGTGGAAGGGAAGAATTGGTCATTTGGGCCTGTTTTTTCTTCACTTGAATTATATAGCACGGTGGGTCCTGTGGCTGGCGTAAGTGGTCCGGAGCTGGGGATTGTGGTCCGGATGTTGGTCAGTAACAGGGGCCGTTCGTGCTGTACCCCTCTCTCCTCTGAGGCAGTTAATTGAAGATGAGCGTTAACAGGTTTCCTCCCCTCCTTCCCTCGCTCCCTCGCTCCCGTTCATGTACTTAACCCATTTAAAAGTCCGTGCCAACAGGGCCGCCGGCATTAATATTAATTGCTCTCCGTGTTAATTTCTGGCGCCGGACGCTCGTCGGAAACGCCGGCTGCGTCCACTTACCTCTCTCCCTCTCTTCCACAGCTTCTCTGCCTCACTTCCACACCTTGTCATTCTCTTTCCCCTCCGCTCCTTTCACTCTCTTCACGCATAACGAGGCGAAGGAACTAAGGAAACCATTTTCTTCCCCCCCTCCACTTCCCTAACCCCTAGGCTCTTCAAAGCCCTAATGTATAAAATTGTGTATTATTACGCCATTATTAAAATGATGGAGCTCAGGCGGTAATGCCAATGAACTCATTTACTCTCTGCTCCGCGACAATAGCCCCGGTGAAATGGCCCGGCCGATTTCCTCTCGCCCACCACCCCCACCACCCGCTAAAGTCCGGCCCGCCGTGGGCTTTACCGTGAAGGGAATAAATTTGAGGGTTTTCACGAGGCTTCGCTCAGCGGAGGAAAGTCAGAGGGGTTTTAAAGCCAACTATTATTGCACTTGTTTAAGGTGGGATCGTAGCGGCAGCTCGGCGCAGGGTGGAAGTGTGAAACTTTGGGTGAGTGGTGATGGAACGACACACGCTTCATTATACCCAATTAAGCAGTTTTCCGATGGAATTCATTGATAGTGGATTGATAGCGCTCGAGAGTAAGGATTCATTTTGCTTGATTCACCTTATTTGTCGCATTTAGAGCCTGTTATTACGCGATACAGTGCGATATAAGTTTGTCTTCTGTGTTTGTATTTCCCCGCTCGTGGTGGGGATGAAGATGCGTGGGGAAAGCCCGGCTGAGGCGGTGGAGTTTTAGGGAGGAAAGAGTGTGAGAGAAGGCGAGAGAGGTGTACTTACATTTCTGCTGTCTCCGACTCCTGACTAATGAGGAAAGCTTTGGTTCGGGCTCCCTTAGGGCCTGTTGGACCCCTGTCTGGCCCCGCTCCAGCTAAACTCTCTGCCATAAACCTCCAGCATGACCATAGCACATCTCTACCCTACTCACATACATTCTGCTGCTGGCTTTGAATGATTTATATAACCTTTTTAAAATTAAAATAATATAATAAAAAAAAAAAAAAATAATATGTTGGGGACAAAATCTGTGGTCCAATCTTTTATAATGCACATTTTTATACTTAATTGTATTTTTTTGTATTTATTCGATATTTGAAAAATTATGTTCATGGAAACATTGCTACAGCAGTTGTAATGGAATAGGGTCATATAAAAGTCCTAATGGTTTTAGAAATTAGTTTTAAAATATGTATATAAAAATATTTGGAAATAGATCAAAAGATTTTGTTGTATTAATGTGAAAAATGCAATTACAGTTTATGAAAGATACAGAAATTTATAGAAATATCTGTTTAAAAATAGCCAATTTTAATAATTATTATCATAGATGAACATACCATTTTTTAATTATTATTAATGGTTAAAATCTGGCCATTTCTGTCCTTAACATTTCACTCTCGAGATTTTACGTAGTCTGTGTTTGGCACTGAGGTCTGACTTAAATGAAAATGTAGCCCAATTCAGAAACAGTATTCTCAATTTTAGATATGGGCAATAACACACACCCATTCACACACACGTACACACATCCACGTACATACATACACACACACACACATACGTGCCGAATGAATTGAAGTCATTTTGATGAAAAATGAGGGCCGGGCTGATTTTGGACAGCTTGGAGAAGCTGGCAGTGATGTCATTAAGCGACAGGGCCGGCCGATAAAGCGGGGCGGCCTGCTGAATAAATAAATAAATTAAATTAATATCTTATATATTCTTTTCACCTCCCTCCAGGGCCTCCCACCCCCCCTCCCAAATCTCTCCCCAAAATCCTGACCACTCACCTTAAGCGGCCCCCACCCTTCTTAACCCCTCACCCCTCACCCCTTTCCCTGCTGGCGCTCTACTTCCCAATCCACCCGCGTATGGAGGGAGGGAGGGAGAGAGAGATCTGAATGCGACTTGGCAATAAATAATAAATTTGACTAATACACGTTGAGCTCGAGTCACCCTTTAGCGCCCCCCTCTTCACCCCTTCACCACCTCCAGCAGCACCCCTGTTGTCCCCAGAGGACGAGGGAGGAGGATGGAGGGATGAGGAATAGAGAGATGAAGTGGGCTGGGGGGGGGGTCGTACATGGACTGAATTCATGATTTGAGGAAGGGTGGTGGTGGGGGATGAGGCTGTCCCAGACCCCAAGAGTGGTGGCGGTGTGATAATAGGCTAAAACAACTAGCATGAGAATGAGTGAGAGAGAGAGAAAGAAGGAGAGAGAGAACGCAGAGGCGTAAAAGAAAGGTCGAGGCGATATTGAGTGTCAACTCCTCCACCAGCATCGTCCCCTTTTCCCCAGACTGGGAGCAAAAAAAAAAAATCCCAGCTAGAGACTGTCGTCTCGGAAATTGTCGTCTCGGAGACGGGACCCGGTCCAGATAGTGTTAGCGCGTCCCGGCAAACCAAACCAACGCCCCCCTTCCCTCTTCTCCCCCCACCCCGTGCGTCTTACCTCTTCAAGCTGGCTCCTCGTGTGTGTGTGGCGTGTGAGAGCTGATGGCCTTGAGAGAGAGAGAGAGAGAGAGAGAGAGAGAGTGGGGGTATTATGCGCTCTGGATGTTGCCTGGTGTTTTAAGCGTCCAGGTAGCGCGCGCTCTCTCTAAATAAGCAGTACATTCACAAGCCCCATCAGGACAGGAGGCAGGGCTGCAGCCTGGGTGTGAAATCACACTAAAGCTCTCTCTCTCTCCAGCCGGAGCGCTCTCTCTCTCTCTCTCTGAAACACACACACACACACACACTCACACGCTCACACACACACTCACTCACATAGTCAGTGTCTCTGCCGGTAGCGCTCCACTACTGTAAGCACAGCAGCGGCAGCCTGGAGGAAAAGTGAGGACTTGGACGTCAAGGAAGGAGAGAAAGAAAGAAAGGAAGGAAGGAGGGAAGGAAGGAAGGAAGGAAGAGGGAGAGAGAGAGAGAAGGTGGAGGAAAAGAAAGACAGAAAGGTCAGTACGCTGATTCTCTCGTTCTGCTGTGTGGAGAGACTTTGAGCGAGTGTGGTAGAGAGGGTGTGTGTGTGTGAGTGTGTGTGTGTGTGTGTGTGTGTGTGGAAGAGCCAGGTCCGGGGCTGGCTGAAAGTAGTGATTCTGGGAGAGTTTGTGGGAAGTGCTCTCTTGTTTGATCCTGCAAGGTGGGAGCAGGTGGGAGCCCCGGCTCTGTGTGTGTGTGTGTGTGTGTGTGAGTGCGTGTTTATGTTTGTGGGGTGTGTGGGTGGGGGTGCATGTTTGGGTGTGGGGGTGGAGGGATTGGGAGGGGTGGTCGGTCTGGTTTCGGAAGCAGGCCAGCTATGGTGGCTAGTGTGTGTGTGTGTTTACAAGCATGAGCATGCGTGTGTGTGTGTGTGAGTGTGTGCCCAACACATGCAATTTTTTTTGTGCATGTAATAAACAGAATTTGTCTAGAAATTTGTTGGGCATTTATTATTAGTTGAGATGAAGAGTTCTATGTATGTTTGAGTGTGTGTGTGCAGGTGTGTGTGAGGTGGAGATGTTAAGGTGTAAATTTTGCCAGGACGGTGGCCGCCTAATCTCGGACTGGTCACTGTGCTTTAAGGCCAGATTAAGAACAGGATGCTGAGGCGGGGACAGGTGTATGTGTGTGGTGTCATCCCCCCCAAAAAGAAAATAAATCCCTTCCGCGCCCAGCGCTTTTCGCCCCCGCGTCTGAGCCGCCGACCTGAATCCGACGGCCAGCCAAACTTCGCCGCTCACACTTACCTCCATGGCGCATGACGCAGCATTGCACCGAGAGGGTCACTGCACCCGTGACCCAAACACATGTGGGCGAACAGACTCCCCCCTCTCTACAAAGTCACACACACATACACAAACCTACTTCATGGTGTGTGTGTCTGTGACGCTTGGGGTAGTGAGTCAAGGCCTCCTTTGCCTCTAAAATCTCGCCCGAACTCTCGCGCACCTTTCGCACTTTCTTAGTTGCAAGTTTCCTGACGTGCATTTTGTTCTGCGAGAGTTAATTGTTAGTATCGCTATTCTCTAAAATTCTCTAAATTCGCAACTTTTGGTTGAATTTCTGATCTTCTGGTGTTTGTTGATGGAGTTTGTTTTCTTAAATTTTCGCCAGCGTTTGGTGTGTGTGTGTGTATGTGTGTGTGTCTTGCCGCTGTTTCAGCGTTGGGCCGGCCGACGCCACCCGCACGCAGGAACGGCCAAAAGGCAGGACGAGCGAATTGTCGGCGGCACTAAAGATATCAAGCCAAACGTTCCCACCATCCATCACGGCTGTCGCGGCGTTTCTGCGCCGACAGTGATTTATCCCGGGGCTGGAGCCCATTTGAGCCGCGATGGAGAAATAAGCGGCAGCTCACACACACATACGCACGCACACCCTTACTCCTGTTATGAAGGGAATAACACACACTCTGACGTATCGTCCACGCGCTGAACCCTGTCTTTGCAGCTTTGTTGTTGCATTTATTTGTATTATCAAATCCGTCGGAAAACAAAATCAAACGTTCTGCTTCCAGACCACATGGTGTGCTGTGGTGCATTTCCTCCCCTCTACCCAGCATGTAGAGAAACACTCGGAGGACTGCCGCTCTCTCCACCCCTCTCTCTCTCTTACTCATCACACACTGAAGCTGAGGCCTGACTGTGAATCTCAAGTTTTTAGTACAAAAGAAGGAATGTCTAGAGGTGATTCTAATTTAAGGGACTGGAGTTGTGTGTGTGTTTACGTGTTTGGGTGTGCGCTTACATGTGTGTGTGTGTGTGTGTGTGTGTGTGTGTGTGGCGTTTCTACCAACACTGACAAGCTTTGCTGTGTCTCTGTGTGTGGATTATGCGGCTGGTTTTATTCCATTGGCTCATTTTTGGGGGGGTCTCAGTTAAGTATCTTACTGAACACACACACACACACATACACACTCGCAACCCATTACACTTTCACTACTACTTCTGTTTCACTCAAAAGCTGTAGCCTCAGAATCCTCATTGATGTGTGTGTATGTCTGTGTGTGTGTGTGTGTATTAATAAAGTTCAAATTAAAACAATCAAATCAATTAAATATATATTAGACAAAATTAATAGTTATTCAATATGAAGCAGGTATGTGTGGATGTGTAAGTGGGCTGTGTGTGTGTGTGTTTGTGTGTGTGTTCTTGTACTTGCTACATAGTAAGAACCAAATTGAGTTTTTAACCAGCAGAAGTGAGAGATTTTTTGGGGAAGTGAGACTTTTTTTAGTGATTTTCCTTCTTTAAACTTCTCCTTTACCAAAAACAATATATGAGTTTATTTACAAAACTAAAGTGTAGAAAAGATTAGCTTTGTAGTTACTGAGGTTATAGTTAGGGTTATGTTTGGGGTTAGGTGTAGTGTATTTACGCCACAGTAATACAGAAGTCAATGGAGGTCCTCGCTACTGTATAAGTACAAGGATGTGTGTGTGTGTGTATGTGTATTAGTAAAGTTCAAATTAAAGCAATCCAATCAATTAAATATATATTAGACATAATTAATAGTTATTCAATATGAAGCAGATATGTGTGGATGTGTAAGTGGGCTGTGTGTGTGAAATGGTTTTGTCAGTTTCCACTAAAAATAAATTCCTGCATGTCCTCATGTCTGTTCATATTTTAGCAGAATTTTGTGGTTTTTTTGTATTTAAATGTTTGCTTTCCCTGTGAGTGTGTGTGTGTGCAGGTGTGTGTGTGTGTGGTGGCCGCTTCCTTGGTCGTCTTTGTGTTTGGCTGGGTGTTGTTATCAGTGACTGTGATCGCAGCGTCACCCGCTTATGCTGCCTGTGTGTGTGTGTGTGTCTGTGTCTGTGTGTGTGTGTCTGTATGTGTATGAAGCCATCAGACCTAACCTTAGCAAAACTCACACAGATTTTTTAAATAAATACACACATTTTTTAAATGCATACATATAGAGCGTAGACAAAATTTCACACACAACATTACAAGTTAAAATTATTTAAATTTTTCCAGATAAAATCATATACAAAAAATGTGTGCAAAAATTATTTTCACTGTAAATCCCTGCAGCATGTTTTGAACGTAAATCCTCCAGTGTTTGTGCGTGTGTGTGTGTACACATTTCTTCCATTTTTTAAAGACGACCGGAATGTGTAGAAACCTTGTCACTGGTGTTTGCCAGTAAATTTTTCCTCTCGCTCGTGCTCGGTGTGTTCAGTGCGTTTGGACGGCGTTGTTGGAGGACGGCCGGCAAATAAAAAGATTTGGGCTCTCGCTCCGATAAGGTGGCCGAACCTCGGCTTCTGTATCCAAATCCAGGATGTCTGCTTTGAGGTTTAACATTCATGCCGGCTGTGGGATTGTGCGGCCTACTGCTGGTCCTCCAGTGTCCGCGCGGGCATCGGATTGCTGCTGCCAACCTTGTGTGTGTGTGTGTCTCTCTGTGTGAGTATAAAGGTGTGTGTGTTGGGACATTTAGGATGCGGCCTGACCTCTTTATATATGTGTGTGAATGAGAGAAAGAGAGAGCGCGAGTGAGAGAGAGATGGAAGCGGCTTACCGTGTCAATCACCGACAGCTGCTGCTTGATGCTGGGATGTTGCATCACTCCGAACGGGATTGTGGGAAAAACGGTGCGCGGCGGCCCCGGAAGAGCGATTGCGACTCTCTCTCTAACACACATACACACAGCCAGGCATGCAGGAGTGTAAAAGGGTTGGATTTTAGAATTCTGACAAATTTTGCATGTTTTGCTGGAATTTCGAACTATTTGAGAAACAGTTTATTCTAATATTACATTCTTTTTAATAAGTTTTACAAAAATCTGAATTTTTGCTTTTATTAAAAGATCTGGAATTGTTTGTAATTGTAATCGCATTTGTGTAATTTTAAACTGAATTCTAAGCAGTTTTATGGAAATTGGTTATTTTTGTTACATTTGTTAGCAATATGATTGTATTTATAGCTCCTGCATCGTGTTATGAATTTGATCACAATTCCATCTTATTAATGCAAATCAATTAACCCCATATAATTAAATTGATTTAAATTTAATTGATCGCTCAATTGATTTCCTGAATAATTGATTATTGGACCAACAACAACAATAATAATAATAATAATCAAATAAATTGAAAACAATTAGCCTTCACCTCTAATTTACAGCAGTGTGGAAGTGATTTGTTGAAGTTAATTGTTAAAGGGCTTTTGTGGAGGTTCGACGTGTGGAAAAAAGATGCAAAAAAAGGACGCAGATGCAAATAAGTTTTCTGTTTGAACTTTTAATATGCAGCAACAAGATGATGATGATTGATTCATCGTCAAAGGGACGTTTAAAATCGTTTTTTAATATGTTTGACGTTAATTAATGAAGGTGGCGTTATGTGTGGACACTGCACTAATTTATTGCAATTTATTGCATCCAGGTGAAGTGTGTGTGTGTGTGTGGGTGGGTGGGTGGTGTTAGTTGAGAGCAGAATGGTCTTTGCTTGGAGTGTGTTTGAGTGTCAACATTATCATGCAAATCTATAAATATTTTTAAATATCTCTTCCAGAATTTGGTTTTAAAATAATTGAAAATTCTGAAATTATTATATTTCAAATGATCTCAGAAATGTATTTAAGTAAAAGCTCGTCATGTCGGGTTTGTGTATCATCGGTGTTGTAAAGGTGCTCCGTTTTCCCCACGCGTTTGCCCTGGACATGGGCGTTGTTTATTCTAGCGTGCTGCATCTCTTCTCGTCCGCCCCATTGGCCGCTCTCCATAAGTGGCACCCGCTCTCGGCCTATCAGGCGCCTCGGACGGTGCCGACGGCGGAACAAGGAAGCTCGGGATTGGATGCTGGATTTCTGAGTGTGTGTGTGTGTTTGTGTGTGTGTGTGTTTACAGACCCCAGCACAGCCACAACAATCTAGAAGCCTCCACCTTTCTCAGCCCTGATTGGGAGATAAAAATGGACGCTGGGGTTTGATTCGCAAAAAGAAATAAATATAGAGCGTTGAAAGCGGAAGCAGGCGCCCAAAGCGAAAGATTAAAAACACTAGAAAAAAGGCAGAAATCGTTTAGACGCTTGAGTTTCGGGCCAGGCGTCTTTTAGGAGCATATATGAATTCTGCTAAAACCTCCAGCGAGTCAATCTCGGCTCCTCCTCTTCCTGAGCAGCGGGGCTCCGTGATGCAGGGATGAGGTGGTGATCAAGCGTCTCAAGCCCCCACGATGGTAGTTAGCGGCCCCTCGTCCGTCCCCAATCCGGCCGTCCATCCGGCCGCCCGCACGCCCACCCGCCACCGCCGCTTGTTACACCTGATTACGGCAATCACGAGGCCCCCACTTCATCAACCGGCCCCCGAGACGCTGCCGCAGCGACAGCGAGAAGGGGACCGGGGGGCCCCC
>JAVGVS010000013.1:756406-766406 GCA_032718565.1 Distichodus sexfasciatus
TCTCCCCACTTCCTCTCACACACACACTCACACACACACACACACCCCCCGACCGGAGCATGCTCTAAAAGGCCAGAAGAGACGTGAAAATGAACCATATCAATGTGTCATTGGATCTTTGGTGTGGCATTTACGTGTAATTGCGGGACAGAAATACAGTTTGAATGGAGGTGGTCAGATTTGTCAGGTGGGGTTTTTAATGCTGTGAGAAGGTGGATATTTAGAAAGGAGGGAGGCGTCCGCTGCTGATTTAACGCACTGTCATTTCATTTCCACCGTCCTGTTGTATTGTTCAATATTGAAAAAAATATCATTCGTTTGTAGAAATTACGTTTCTAGCTCTTGTTAATGAAAATCCAACCGTGTGTCAGTGTGTTTCAGATTCTTTACCCTTCCTGTCTTTGTACATTACTCATTATTTCTTTCTTTCTTCCTTTCTTTCTCCATAATCTCTTCCTTGTATATCATTGCTGTTCTCTCCCTCCCTCCCTCTCACTCTCTTTTCTTTCTTTCTTTCTTTCTTTCTTTCTTTCTTTCTTTCTCTAATATCCTCCTTTTCTATCATTCCTCCTCTCTCTCCCTCTTTCTTTCTTTCTTTCTTTCTTTCTCCATAATCTCCATCTTTTATATCATTGCTGCTCTCTCCCTCCCTCCCTCCCTCTCACTCTCTTTTCTTTCTTTCTTTCTTTCTTTAATATCCTCCTTTTCTATCATTCCTCCTCTTTCCCTCCCTCCCTCCCTCCCTCCCTCCCTCTCTCCATCATTTTCTTTTCTTTCTGTCTTTCTTTCCATAATCTCTTCCTTCTCTATCTCTGCTGCTCTCTCCTCCCTCTCTCCCTCTCTCTCTCTCTCTCTCTCTCTCTCTCCCCCTCCCTCTTTCTTTCTTTTTTCTTTCTTCACTATTCTTCTATCATTCGTCTCTTGCTGTCTGTTTTTCTTTCTTTCTTTCTTTCCCTCTCGTTCTATCTGTGAATGGAAGCAGATTTGTAGGTACAGTATTTGTGAGGACCCCAGTTTATATTTGTGATTGTGCTTCATGAGGAACAATGCTTTTATAGGAATATCCCAGAAGTTATATTTTAAATGAATGAAACTGTAAAAGCAAAAGAGGGAAAATGTGTGTGTGTGTGTGTGTGTGTGTGTGTGTGTACGAGTGAGAGATGGATAGATGGACTGGCTGCTGAGGTGGTTTGGTCTCGTGCCAGGACTCAGCGTGTCAGGTTGGGAATATATAAATTTGGTTCGGGTTTTTATTTCTGAGCGAGACAGCGTCTGATAGTATCTGATTATTATTAAAAATATATCAGCACACAAGCAGCACTCACAGCTGGCCAACCGATGCTGACTGAGCTTTGTGTGTCATGTGGACCGCAATCTCTGGGGAGCATCGCCATGCCGAGGGGTCAAGAGGGGCTCCAAGACTTGGCATTTCACAGAGAGAGAGAGAGAAGCAGTGGGAGTCATAGAGAAATAAGGAATAAGACTAGGAGAGAAGCAGAGAAAGTGAGAGGGAGGAATTTAGAAGGCAAGAGATTAAGGTGAAGGAGGCGCGGTGGAGAGAGAGAGAGAGGGATTGATGGAGAGAGAAGGAATAAAATAAGGGTGGAGAGAGAGAGAGAGAGAGAGAGAGAGAGGGGGTAAGGAGAAAGAAGGAAAGACAGAAAGGGAGAGAGAGGGAGCATGTGTGATACAGAAACAAAGAATAAAACAGGGATAGAAAGAGAGGGAGGGATATAGAAAGAAAGAAAGAAAGAAAGAAAGAAAGAAAGAGGGAGGGAAGGAGGTAGCATGTACAATATAGAAATATAGGATAAAAAAAGGGTAGAAACAGAGAAAAGGGAAGAAAGAAAGAAAGAGGAAGCATGAATGATATAGAAAGAAAGAACAAAACAAAGAGAGAAGAAGAAAAAGGCAGAGGGAAGAAAAGAGATTATAGAGAAAGAAAGAAAGAAAGAAAGAAAGAAAGACAGAAAGAAAAGAGGGAGGGAACAGGAACGATAGAGTAAGAAGTGGACTGAGCATTTAAGCAAAAAATAATCAAAATGTGACATACGGTAGCGTAACGACCCACGACTCAAAGGTCACAGGTTCAAGTCCCGGACCCGTAAAGGTACCACCGAGGTACTCATGAGCAGGGTATCTTTCCCAAGCGCTGCTTCCCGGCTGCTGCCAAAAAAGCCCACTGCTCCTTCACGGATGGGTCAGCTGCAGCGATGACATTTCGTTGTGGCGCTCTGTGTGTTGTGATGTGTTCACAATGACGACTAATCACTTAACAACACACAAAAACACAAGAAACATCTGTCTGGGGTCGAGGTAAAATTTCATGATATGAATTTGTGGTCATATCGCTCAGCCCTGTTTAGACACTTCACTTCCTTCTGTTTTCTGTTTTAATGCACTTCTGACTTGGCTTTAAGAGAAACGTGTCTCCTGTACGTACGCGACCTGGACGCTTTGCTACCGGAGCCAAATAGATGGAGCGCGAGGATTTTCACGCAGAGCGAGAAAGACGTGATTCCGTGTCCCTGCTTGCTGATTTGGGAGCCCTGCTGTCTGCGGGGTGTTGGCAAGTGTAACCCCCCTCCCTCTCCGGACGGCCCAGCCGTGTGATTCCTCCCTCGCTCCTTTCTTCTCCTTCATCCCTCGCTTCTAAATAAGTGTGAAATAAGGATTTGCAGCGTGGCCCTCTCTCTCCGGAGTGTTCTTCAGCACTCCATTTTGAGATGCTATTCTTCATCTTCGCTCGCTGCCTACATACATGTGTGTGCCTGTGTGTGTCTGTGTTATATGTGTGTATATAAATCTGTGAAATGAACACATTTTCTTCCTACATTTGTGTAAACCTATTTAAAATATAAAACAAGATACGTGACCCTCCACGGCAAAATCAGTCGCTTGTCGCAAATTTTCAAAATTGAGTTATGATGCTTTCATGAAAGGGCATAACTCAACCTTCAAAACGACACCTATATCGAAGGAATCGGACGACATATGACTGAGATATCAACATTCAAAGGAGTCGGGTTTCTCCTGTCACACCACGTGAGAAACGGAGAAATCCGCCTTTGAAGTTGACTATCGACGTAGCACTCACAGACGCTCGGTGCGGTCGCGGCTACGTTTGCATTTACAGTAGCCTATGCTGCATTCACAGCCACACGGATAGCCTACCTGCGTTAGGTTAACTGAACTCGGGAGACGGAGATGGATTCCGGAGAAATATCTTCACGCTAGTCAACGAGTGGATTTACCGTAAATATTGAAGTAGAGCGGTCAAAACAGAAACTTTTAACATTCTGCTGGAACTGAATTCCTCACCTCAAGAAAGTCACGTTTTTAGGATGAAAAGGGTAAGTTCTTCAGGCAAATTGATGAAGAACATCCTCATTGTGATGTTTGTCACTTCACAAGATATTGTAGCTATCAATCTTCTTCTGTGATGTCGCAGGGGCAAAACTTCTCTCTTTGTCAAAAATGAGCGCCCGAAACCCCCTAAAAAAAGCAATGTTATTATAGAACAGCTACCTCCCCCCCACATTGGATATAATTTTCCAATCACATTTTCGTCCCCATTTTCTGCCTAATGCTTGTTTGTCCATCAGCAACAAAGCTTCTTTCATCATTAACCCTAATCACGCACCAAGCGAGCTCGTTTGCATTTTTCGGACCACTCCTGGCCCCTCGTTCGTATATCCATCCATCCATCCGTCCGTCCATCTGTTTGCCTGCTCTCGCACTCTCTTGCCAGCGCTGGCGATAATGATTTGATCTGGGATCATATCGAGACTCATTTGAGCCGTATCGACTTGCGGGACGGCGGCGAATAATGAGTGTTTACGAGGCCGAGAGCGGCCCCGGCGAATTGACACAGTCGGCATCAATTAAGCGATGAGATCTGAGCATCTGTAGCGTTCTGGCTTTGTTCTTCATCTAATAAAGCTGCTCCATGCCACTCTACTGCTTCATTTCCTCTCCCAGATTGCCCTTAGTAATGGGCAACGGTTATCAGGGCTGATGGCGGCGGCGCTCGCGGTGCCTGCTACGCAGATGAAGCTGATTGTTGGTGCGCACACACACACACACACACCCTCACTCGATATGCACATGTGCGTTCAGGGAGAGAGGCACCTCGGCCATTCCGTTCATTTTCAACTTGGCTTGCTGAATGGAGTTTTGGACGAGCGTTTATTTTTCGGACACTCGATCTGACAAGGAAATGCGTTTTTCGGTGTGTGTGTGTGTATGTGCATGAAGTGATGAGGCTCTGGGCTCCTTTGTGAGGTGTAAGCCCTCCATCCTGCTTTTCTAATGACTCCGAGGTGCCCTCATATACGTTATTGCGCGGCGCTGCTGTCACTCATTAATCATGTGACCTTCTGGGGCGGGCTTAATGACCTTGCAGGGGCCAGATCAGCTGGAGATGGCTGGAGCTGGGGAATTAAATTGTTTCTGGAAGTGGCCGCGGTCACGGCAGCCAATTTATATGACCGCCTCCGCATGTGGGGGCCATCTTCTCATCCGGACTGGACCCCAGACAACCTCCCCCTCCCCACCACCGCCACCAACTCGTCCGCGCCAACTGCCCCCTCGAAAACGGCACATCAGTCAAAGTTCAGACCTGACTTGCCGCATTGCGACCCGCAATGCGCTCGAGAGCTCCCCATGTATTGGGGAGTATTTGATGTTGTCTAGGATCCTAGAAAAATCAGGATATACATTTGCACGATGCATAATTAAACCGACAGGCCGCTCAGTCATTTCTCGGCAGCCTCTGTATTTTTTGCATCCTTCGTTTATACATGAGAGCGCTAACAAAAGGTTCAGTGATGATTCGAGATGTGACATTTACATCTGTTGATGTGCTATTATCTGTAAAATGGACCATCAGGAGGCTGAAAGCTCGAAATGTACGTTGTTTAGAAGCAAGGATCTAATGATGATCTTTACGAGAGCGAGCAGGCCGGCGGAACATGGAAAGCTGCACTTTCATGGAAAAGAAACATCAGATAAAGATTGCTGGTTTGTCAGGATCAGACGGTTTGATATCAGATGCAAATCATCTCTGTGTGAGACGTGTTGGTGAGGATGTGTGTCTTTGAGTCTCAAAAGCTGAAGCTCGTTTAATTTTGTTTGGAACCAGAGTGTCTTAGCTCTGGTCAGTTCTGGTCAAACTCTTTCTAACTTAAGGGGTGATGCTTCACCTTGTGGCAGGACAGTGATATAAAACTAATAAAGCAACTGTGGAGATTTTACGGGGCCTGAAAGTGCAGTGTACTTGATTTGCCAAGTCACCCGGCCATTCTCAACCCCTCGGAGCCTGCGGTTGACATACTGAAGATGACAGAGGAGAAGGAAGCTGAAAGTTACTTCCTGCACTGAGGAGAAACTCAGCATCTGATGGTGGTATTAGATCACAGAATTTAGACTTCAGTTTCAGAGACGTGCCATCAAATGCAGAGCAAGACAATGTCATATATTTATGGGGGCTACACGATTGTCACGGTTGTGAAATAGCGAAGGCTGTGTTGCGTTTTTGAGTACAGATCTAACATCTAACGGCAAACTACAGGTCGCCACTATAGTAAGGGTGACGGTGGTGGTGGTGATGATGCCTAATGGTAAAATACTTGACTATGTACCATAAGGTTGTAAATTCAAATCCCATCTCTGTTCTAACTCCATCCTACCTCTAGCTCTAGTTTAAAATACAAGGCTGTACATTCAAATCCCAGATCTATCGTATTTGTGACTCTGCACGGCAAAACCAGTCGCTTGTTGCAAATTTGAGTTATTATGTTTTCATGAAAGGGCATAAATCAACCTTCAAAACAATACCTATATGGAATGAATCGGACGACATATGACTGAGATATCAACATTCAAAGGAGTCGGGTTTCTCCTGTCACGCCAAGTGAGAAACGGAGAAATCTGCCTTTGAAGTTGACTATCGACGTAGCACTCACAGACGCTTGGCGCGGTCGCGGCTACGTTTGTATTTACGGTAGCCTACGCTGCATTCACAGCCACACGGATAGCCTACCTGCGTTAGATTAACTGAACTCGGGAGACGAAGATGGATTCTGGAGAAATATCTTCACACTAGTCAACGAGTGGATTTAGCGTAAATATTGAAGTAGAGCGGTCAAAACAGAAACGTTTACCATTCTGCTGGAATTGAATTCCTCACCTCAAGAAAGTCACTTTTTTAACATGGAAAGGGTAAGTTTTTCAGCCAAATTTATTGACAACAGTACAGTATAGACCTTCCACTGTTTCAAAAAATCCAAAATTCTACCCCACGCAACATAAACGGTTGTTTTTCTCGGAAACCTCCGTTGCGACAAGCGACTGGTTTTGCCGTGGAGGGTCACATTTTAACCACCTCACCAAGGCTCTTAATCTCCAGTTGCTTCATTCAGGTAGACTGTCCCTGTAATAAGGAAACTTAAATGCCACAACAGTGGTTAACACTGTCGTCCTCACAGCAAGTAGGTCCTGGGTTCGGTCCCCGGGTCGGTCCTGGAGTCTTTCAGTGTGGAGTTTGCGTGCTCTCCCAGTGTTTGTGTGGGTTTTTCACCATAGTCCAAAAGCATGCAGTTTAGCTTGACCCCATACGTAGGTGTGAATTTGAGTGACTGAAGTTCCGGGATAGGCTCCAGTCCCCATGATCCAGATTAAGCAGTTAATTAAACGATATAAATAATAAATAAATGAATGAATGAAAAATGCCATTGTCCCTGAAGTTTGGAAAATCATCTGTGGAAGTACAGTGAGTCATTACAGAAAAGTGTTTCTAATCAGAATGTAGTCAAATATAAACATTAATATTATCTGTTTTGCTGGTGGCCTCACTAGATAGCAACTTAGCCAACAATTTAATTAAACTGTTATTTTTTAAATAACTCAGAACCTCTTTAACTTACAGAAACCATACACATAAAGTCAGAATCACAAGATTTTGAACTTGGAAGACATTCTATTGATATCTCTATGTGACATTATTTGTTGTCCAATTCGTCAGTGATCTGGTAAGGATTTGACGAGAAAAGCAGACGCGAACAAACTTTATCGGAATGCTCCGCGATTCGGACAGTGATCTGATTAGGATATGAACCGAATGCCACACTTTCACAATTCGACAGTGATCTGGTTAGGATGTAACGAATTGCTACTCGTTAGCCCTTGTAGCGTGGTGGTTAACCCAAACGCGGCTGAGAGCGCGAGTAGGCAGAAAAGCCACGCGAGTTGATATGAGAACTCTCTTACGCGAAGAGTAAGGATTACCACAATAATCCGCGTTCTAACGACACACACTCTAACAAAGAGATGAACCCACTAACTGGAGTGCTCACAGTTGATGCCGATGATAATCGGAAGGAGGGCCAGGTTGATTCAAATGGCAGAGCGGGGCGCCGCGAGGAAGTGAAACCTTAAATACCCTTTGAACCGCGACCGGCCGCGTCCCATTCCAACTACCGGCCGCGGGACGGAGTGCGCGTGACATTTGTGAGTAATTCCTGCATGAAAACAGAAGTACACTGCAAAAAATAAAATCTGTACAAGTGTAGTTGACTTGAATTCAGCATTTTAATCTTGTTATGCCATTTTTTGGATTTATTTTCTTGGTAAGACTGAATATTGTTTAGATTATTTGACTTGTTTCAAGAAAATTTATCTTGTTTTAAGAAGTCTTAGCAAGTGCAATTTTCTTGCTGCACTGGCAGGTAATTTTGCTTAAAATAAGTATTTTTTTCCTAAAAATAAAATTTAAATTTATAAGTAAATTTTTTCTTATTTTTAAAAGGCATTTTTTGCAGTGTAACTGTATGAGAACGTGTAAGTGAGACATTTTGTGTGCATGAATGTGTGAATATTTAGATTTAATGTTGTGTAGCTGTTTGCAGTAGAAAGCAGAGAAATGTTTCTGGAACCTTCCGTAACTTTCCATGTAGTGTTACGTAATTGAATTCTATTAATACGTATGCATGTTAAATGTACTAGTATGTAACAATAGAAGTAATATGCGCCTTACGTGTCGTAATCTGAAGTATATATATGATACAAGAACGTAAAAGAATTAGTTTCACATTGAATGTGATAGAGCTGAGAGCTCAGGAGCGTTACAGTTTTTTGGCCGTCACGTAGCGCCGCGTAAAGTATCTTTGTAGTCTTAGGGATTCATCTTTTGCTTGTAAAACTTTGAACTGTAGTAAAGAAAAGACAACGAAAGGCAATTCAAGACTCTTTTTTGGGTACGTGCCGCGTACAAAGACAACTCAAGAGTTCGCAGCAAATGAGACGGCGCGAGCTGCTCTCACGGAGACCCTTGCCGCTGTAAACACGTGCTGCGCTTGTGACTCTCACATGGAATTCCAGCATTCAATAAAGCAGCCCTTTTATTACAGACAAAACTTTTAGCTGATATTGTAGGAAATATAGTTCGCTCTCAAAAAGGCCAAAACAGCCAGAACTTTCTTCATTTTCAATATGTTGTTTTTTTTTTCCCCATTCTGTAATGTTAGACAGTAATCAATAAGAAAAAATAAATGCGGAAAAAAAACATTATTTCAAATGATTTTATTCTATTTCCAGATGGATAACAAATAAAGAAGTGTTTCCGGCTGCCACTAACCTTATTGTTCTTCACAGAACTAAGCAAAGACACTGTTCTTACTCTTTCTAGTAGTTATATCTACAGTTTCATTACTTTTCTACTACATATACTACATAAAGACTAGTCTGCCGGTCTTTCGCTCTCCCGTCTTTAAGCGTTACTTAGCTGACTGCGCTCAACCTAGCAATGATGCCTTGGTGTATTAAAGCCCGGTTTAATCTACAGTACCTTACCTCATGCCATGTCAGTGCCACTGTATTGTTGAGAAAGAGCCACCATATAAACTAGGAAAAAGTGTCTGGTGGTGAAGCGGCGTCTCGCTGACAGATGGCTTACAGTTTGTGATTGTACGTATAAAACGTTGGCGCTGTCAGGTAGGATGTCTTAATGAAATGTGGCTGGTGAAAGGAAATGTAAATACCTTTGAATTAGAGTCGACATCGCGGTAATTATGCGTTGACCTCAGAGTAGTAGTCGTTTCATGCCGCTCGAGATGTGTAAACGTACAGTCAGATGTATAGATATAAAGATGTGTGCTCATACAGAGGAAAGTGTTATTTCCTGTAGTCTCTCTCTCTCTCTCTCTCTCTCAATCTCTCTCTCTCCCCTCTCTTTCCACCTCTTATTTGTCTCTCTCTTTCTCCCGCTCTCTCTCCTTCTCCTTCTCCCTCCTTTCTCTCTTTCTATCTCTGTTTCTCTCTCTCTCTCCCTCTCTCTATCTTCTTCTGTCTCCCCTTCTTTACATCTCTACCACGTTCTGTCTGTCTCTCTGCCCTCTTCTCTCCTCACTCCTTCTCTTTCCGCTCTCTCATGCTCTCTCTTTTCCCACTGTATCTCTCTCTCTTTCTCCCTCCGTCTCTTTTCTGTTTTTTTCCAAATTCAGCCTCCCTCTCTCTCTCTCTCTCTCTCTCTCTCAATCTCGTCAGCTTCTCTTCCTCTTTTCCTACTTAGACTGTTTCTATCTCCCTCCGTTTCTTTTTCTTATTCTCTCTCCTTCTCTTTCTTTCTTCTACGACTGTAATAAAGTTTGTTTGCATGTTAAAAAATATATATATTTCTTTCTTCTCCTTTTCTCTCGCTCCTCCTATTTCTTCTCTCTCTGTGTCTCTCTCCTCCTCCTCCTCTTTTTATTCTCTTTCCTCTTTGTGCATGTGGCCTTTGCATCTATCTACGCGTTCCAGCAAAGCTGCTTCGTCACTTGTCTTTCACCAGCATTTTTCCCTCAGCCCGTTCGAGTGGGAACGGACAAAACTGGAATGCCAGCGCTCCGAGGACGCTTGTCGAGGACGGCATACGGCTCACGTTGACGTTCAACGTTCTCTCCCCATCAGAACACACGACCATCCTCCTCCTCTTCCTCTCCACATTTCTTGTTTCCACGCA